>MU191168.1:37650-74841 GCA_016904865.1 Pissodes strobi | reverse complement strand
GTAGTACTCTCTTCTCTGAGCTAACTATCTCTTAGCTTAAATTTAACCTCGTTTTTATACCGTGTGGGAAACGTACAAATAGAAAATGCATCTATATTTCTATTTGTATTAATATGTTTCTAATATTAAGAAATCACTCTATCTTGTTAAAATGTAACAAAACACTATTCACATTAACATGTTAAAATAAGAAACTAGCTAAAGTCGTTACCAAACACATTCAATATCAATTCCCATTAGTTCCGGTCAACGAGATTCTCACTCAATAGTTTTAGCTTAGTTTGCGAATTTTACAACCGCAATCAGATATGCACTTTATATTCCCAGTGATATATTGCGAAAATTTCGAGGAATAATTTCGGGAAACTTCTCTATGATTGCCGGGGACTTTATTAAACCGATGTCGCCGCGGTCGTTTTAATTTAACTCTTCCGAGCTCTTTATGACGTTAGCGTCATATATCTCGTATATACTTCATCTGTTTATAACTTTATCAGGAAACCAATTAATTGTTAGGGAAATAATTGCTTAGCGACGGTTAGACTGCCCAGTCTGAAAATCATGGGCTCTCTAATTATTGATATGAAATTTTCTGACCTTCGTGGCTGATTAGCGCGACGCTTGTATTTACCCATATAAGCTTTACTCCTCTTCTGCTGATTACTGAGTATGGCTGCAGGGCTCTCACATATTTAATAACACGAAATAGATTAGTTCAGGCTTCAAAGAAGAATACCGTGAATTATGAAATTAAGTAGGTAATTTTATTGAGCTTCGCCTGGTATACAAACGGTCTTACCATAAAGGTGACCTGTAGATGACCCAAAGTGATTAATGCTTATAAGACCAAAAATACCTCTTCTATTCGATGCTTTAACTTGAATTGTGTACGTGCATCTAGGGTGGATGTGTCGATCTAAGGACTCGTTTTATTGGCGGACCTGATATGTACAGGGTGTCCAATTTTCGATACTTTTGCTGGGTATCTCCTTTATTAGTGGACATAGAGGGGTGCGGTTTTCGCAATACTATGCTACTTTTTTGAGAAACAAAAGATGTCGCTTACATAATTTTCATAGCCCTCTTAGTTTTTAAGATACAGGGTGAAATTGAAAATTTTTTATTTTCGGGCACCCCTCGTATCTCGGTTATCTTATAACTATTCGAAAAGGTAAAAACGGAAGCTTACATAGTTTTTTACGTAGAATTCAGTGGCGTACTCGCTTTTTTTCTAAAAGGCTCCATTTCTCAGAAATGAAACACAATTTGGTTTTTTTAAATGGAACACCCTGTATATTTTCTACTAGTTTGGTGGCGCTGGTTATAGGCTTTTCAAAAATATATAATAATTGATATGTCTTCGTAGTAATAAAGCTATAATTTTAAAATTTAAATGAAAAAAACTTATTGCAACTATGCTGTGATTATCATTGATTAAAAACAATAGAATACCTTGCGCGATACGCTATTTGTCTTTCCAAAATAAAACAAGCAACACTAAACCCAAAACGTCCTTGTTGTTCCCGTTCAAATATGACGTGGTGATTTTCTTGCGACCAATGTCTTGTGTTATGCCGATTAAAAATGCCGGCACTCAAAAAATAAGCTTCATCAGACACTGATCTGGCAAAATTAATATTGGTTCGAATTTGTTCCATATACCAATTGCAAAAAATTAAACGTCGTTCTGGATCTCCTGGATGCAAATGGTGTACGATTTTTATTTTATAAGGACGAAATTTATATTTTCTTAATATTGTCTGTACCAGAGCCTTGGGCACACCGACTTGTTTCTCAATGCCTCTACATGAACTCGAAGACTCTGCTTCTACACAAGCTAAAACGTTAACCTCGTCGGTTTCACGGTTCTCCTTATTATAGGATTTTGGCCGAGGCTGCATAAAGGATCCATTATTTACTAAATTTGTCTTTAGTCTGAAAAAGATATCGGGGCAAGGCTGCCTTCTTTCCGGAAACCTACGTAGAATAAAACAAAATATTTACTTATATATAAAAATGAATGGCGAATATAAAACATACCTATTAAAATATAATTCGGAAGCTTCATGTCTGTTTTCATTACAACGAATAAAACAAACGAGCATATCATATTTTTCATAATTCTGATATCTAATTTCAGCCATTGCCATCCTTTTAAGCGCAAAATAATTCACAATAACAGGTAAACACTTTTTGCAAACAACAATCTAACTTTGACAAGTGGCCCAAATGACAACTTTCATTGACGCGGCAGCACGGCCTACTTGAAAAAATATATTTTTTCTTTAAATGTACAAATTATAGTTTTATTACTATGGAAACATACCAACTATTATATATTTCTGAAAAGCCTATAACAAGCGTCACCAGACTAGTAGAAAATATACAGGGTGTTCCATTTTAAAAAAACCAAATTGTGTTTTATTTCTGAGAAATGGAGCCTTCTAGAAAAAAAACGATTACGCCACTGAATTCTACGTAAAAAACTATGTAGGTTTCTGTTTTTACCTTTCCGAAAAGTTATAATATAACCGAGATACGAGGGGTGCCCGAAAATTGAAAATTTTCGATTTCACCCTGTATCTTAAAAACTAAGAGGGCTATGAAAATTATGTAAGCGACATCTTTCGTTTCTCAAAAAAGTAGCACAGTATTGCGAAAACCGCATCCCTCTATCTCCACTAATAAAGGAGATACCCAGCAAAAGTATCGAAAATTGGACACCCTGTACACCCCCTGTTTAGAGGCGGGCTCAGTTTACTGCAGGACCAGATACGTGCACCCTGTGTGTAGGCGGACTCTGTTTACTGGCGGACCAGGTACGTGTACCCTGTATGTGTATAAGCGAACTTGGTTTTAGTGCCGGACAAGGTATGTGCATCCTGTATGTATGTGAGAGGTTGATCAGACACGGATAACTAATGAACAATGCTGCGCGCTGTGGAAATTTATACTCATTGCTTTATATTAATTTTCCATTGAAAATATGCAGAGAAGAGTGAAAGATAATGAGGCCACAACAACTAATTTTTATTTTAGAAGAGTAAATTAAATTCGATTATATAACAGATACATTACTTACTTGTATAAAGCACATCTTCTTTTTCAGAAGACAGTTATGGGGTGTGAGTGTTGTAAAAAATGGGTTAATACACTTCGAGTATTTTGATAAGTTTTGTGGAGCTTATTCGATGATGTAAAGAGAAAATGAGATCCAAAAGAGAAATATTGTATAAAAAGCTTGAAGCATTGTATAGATATGCAAAAATTACAATGTGATCAGTTCATCCTATTGGCGAGAACGAGCCTCTAAGAGTTTCGAGTTTCCGATTAAATTTTAATAAACAATTCGCAACTAGTAAATTGATTTCAGTAGATAAAAATTTTAATTTCACATCGAAATTCACAATTCTTTCACATTTTAAAGTAAATTAAATTTAAATAAATAGCAAATAAAAAAGAAGATGAGATTTTAGGGACGTTGCAGTATCGCTACCTAATGTAGCTGACTCATTGGAATGAAGGTTTCCATTCGTTCGCATTGCTGAGGATTCGCCCCCATTTGTTCGCAGGTGCAGCGATTTTATGAGAGCGCGAATGGCCGCGAAGGGTCAGCAGTGCGAACGAACGTTTCCCGTCGCCTGTGGGTAAATTAAAAAATTAAAAGAAAATGTCTTGCTGCGAATGCAGAAATGGTGTAGTGTGGACGTGTATAAAAAGAATATCAATTTTCTTTAAAAGCGCAAATTGATGAACGAACGGCAACGTTCCAATGTGTCAGCGGGTTAATGCCACATTTTTCCAAATAATTTTCAATTACTGAAGATTAATCGAATAAAAAATCATACGAACCAGGGGACCAAATTTTATAAAAACCAGATATACCTTAAAAATATGCCAGTCTGCAAAAGCTGAGACGACAGATATCATCAGTGCTTTTAAAATTATGACACAAGTTCCTTTGACAACGAGGAGGGAGACAGCCAATGATATACGATAGGAAAATGGAGTATAAATGATCAGCTCAGTATATTGGTTAGAACGAGGTTTTCTGTTTCGAGACCTTGCGTGAGTTTTAATGAATAGTATATATCAATATTGATTATATTGAGCGCGCTCAAAACCCTTTCATATTTTAGAATAATTGAAATGTCCAGCAGAAGAAGAATTTTTATGAAGAAAGTGGTTTTCTTGAAGGATTTTTTGAATGAAGCAGCAGTACTAGCTTGTAGAAAAAACTCCAAAATAGTTTTCAACTATTAGATGAATTGGGCATTTAAAATGGTTTAATTTCTGTTCAGGCGGACATGGACTACGAATTTCACAATAAATACTATAAGGACACTAAAAATTAAGAAACTTCTTATGAAATAGTAATGTTTGCAAAAAGTCATCGGTAACTAATTAATCACATCAATCATATAGACCACCTTTGATAGACTAGAAATATAGTTTATAATTCATAGCTGGAGATATCAAAATGTGTAGTCTGAATTTGCAGTGATATATTTTTAAAATAATTATGACAAGTTGTAGCATTTTAAATTTCAGATATTTCAAATTAGCTTAAATATAATATATAATAGACACATCTTATATTTGTTTTCATCGTCAGATAACGTTTCTGAATGTTTAATCGAATTTCGACATTAATGCGGCATCTATCGGTGTCACACATAATTGCAGTTATAAGCTGACAGTATATTACCTTGATTTTCTCTTCTCAAACAGTAATTCAGAGTGTACCTTTGATATGGAATAGTACAGGAAGGTCACCGTTGCGTTGTCATATACAGTGTGGCCCAAATTGGGTATACATGTATGGGTATCTTCTAAACTATATGAGATAGAAAAATGGTTAAATGGCAAAAGTTGTAGGTCATTCAATTCCCAATTCAACGCCATTTTGATAACGATTTTCTCTCTTTTTGTTTTTGAGATATTTTGAAAAAGTTGTATTTTCGAAAAAGCGCTGTACTTTTTTAATTTAAACTTATTTTTAAAATCTGTAAAAACATTGTTAGGACAACTTTTTACGCTCGATGCACCCATGTAATCAGTTTTTATTTCTGACGTTTCGGTTCTGAGAAACCATCATCAACTTCGTTTTTTCTTATGGCGGTCATTTTGTTTTTTAGCACATTTAAAAAGAACATATTTTTCCTTTCTTATGATGTATAACACTTTATAAAAATTTTATTTTTATGTCAAAAAGCGATAAAGTTAATTTTTAACTGAGTTGGCCATGACTGCGGAGGCCATTTGCCGTAATAAATGATAGTGTTGCTATGGTGATTCAGCGGCAATAAAGTCATTTTACTGAAAAGTGACATTATTCAGTCAAAACTCTATTTGGTAGTTTTTGTCTAAATTTTCATAAATTTTGATTTCTGAAAATCGCCACGCGATATGCCAGTGAAGAAAAATATGACATATTAGAATGTTATATTAAATATAATAGAAATACAAATCTTGCCACCGCTAACTATTTGGATCTGTATCCTGAGAGGCAACAGCCAAGACTATTCGCGAGGCTTGACCTGAACTTAAAAAATTATGGAAGCTTTGAAGTACCAACGCCAAAGAAATATCAGAAGGACAATCAAGCTCGTGACGATGACATTAAGGATATTTTAATGCGAACCCGACGACGTCGACGAGAGTACGTGCGAGGGAAATACTTATACCAAGAACCACTATCCAAACAGTCCTTAAAGAAAACAAATATCGTCCTTATAAACCTACTATTGTTCAAGTCTTAAAGGAAACAGACCCAAGGCGATTATGATTTTCAAACTGGTTTGTAAATCAATGTCATGAAAACCCCAATTTCAGTATGAAGATTATTTGGACCGACGAAACGTTTTTCAGCAACTGCGGAGCATTCATTATGGTGAATATCCATTTTTGGGCCACTGATAACCCTCACCAAGTGGCAGAACGTAGGCCACAAGTAAGATTTGGCTTTAATGTCTGGTGTGGTGTGTACGGTAAGTCTACACAGTCCGCAAAATATTTACAAATTCAAATAGTATAATAATAAAATACTGATATCAAACCGGGGTCCTGTAAATTGGCCAGCTAGGTCCTCTCGGTGTAATCTTTGGGCAAAGTTTACAGAATAAATATAAGTTGCCACACTCACTGTCGAAACTTTAATGCATTGAGATCACAAGCGTACGGCAGATACCTGCATATTCTGTAAACTTTGTAATTTGTACCGTCAAATATCGTGAACAACTGTGTATGCGTATGCATCGGCGGTGGCTGGGTCCTCGAGCGGGACGAGGTGGTGGGGTCTAGCCGGTTTCGCGTGGTTAGATTAGTTAGTTTGGGTATGTTAATAGTAGTAAGTTGTAAAGTAAGCAGTTATGAACCGAAACCGATACCTACATTTAGAACGATAGTTTGGAAGTTAATAGCAAATATTGTTTTGTACGGCAACCGCCCTCCGTAGCAACTGTTGCTAAAGCCAACTCAATAATGTTTCAATATTATTTTGTCCTTTGGTCACATGGCTTCCCAAGGCTTCTATAATTTCATAGGTTCATAACAGACTTGTCTTAAGGCTTGAGTCTTGAGTGTTGACTGTCAGGATTGAGTTCCAAATAACTGGCGGTGCTACACTTGTATTCCTATTGCATTATTTAATATAACATTCTTAACATATTGATATTTTTTTAATGATGTTTGGCAGGGCAGCTATTATTAAACTTACCTTTTAACAAATAATAATAAAAACAAAAATTTCTAAAAATGAAAAGTTAAATTCGATGTTTGTCTGATCAATGATTCGTATATTTTTCAGTAAAATAACTATGAAACACTAGCAATATTTGTTTTGTACCGCAAATGGCCTCCGCAGTCATTTGTCGTTTTCTGACATAAAAATAAAATATTTTTATGAAGTGTTATACATCACAAGAAAGGGAAAAAAACGTTCTTTTTAAATGTGCTAAAAAACAAAATGGTCGCCATAAGAAAAAAAGAAAGTGATGCTGGTTTCTCATAACCAAAACGTCAGAACTAAAAACTGAATACATGGGTGCATCGAGCATAAAAAGTTGTCCTAACAATGCTTTTACAGATTTTAAAAATATCTTTAAATAAAAAAAATACAGCGCTTTTTCGAAAATACAACTTTTTGATTTTTTCAAAATATCTCAAAAACGAAAAAGATCAAATCGTTATCAAAATGGCATTGAATTGGAAATTGTATGACCTAAAACTTTCCCCATTTAACCGATTTTCTATCTCTTATAGTTTCCAAGATACCCATACATGTATACCCAATTTGGGCCACACTGTATAACGTAAGTACTAAGTGGTTAAGAAATTACACTAAGATTATTGTCACGGTTTATTAATTTCTTAACTCATCCCTAAATATGACTAGTATATGTGTGTGGTGTACGTTGTTGAAGTATTTTAGAAGCAACCCAACCCAAGCAAATTGACAAGTTGGGTGAAGAGAAGAATCGAGAAGGTTGCCTAATTCACTGTTCTATGAGAGCACGTAGGTGGTGGTTGGTAGCCAAATCTATAATTTTACTGGTTATCTGCATGGGTTTTTTTTTAACTACGACCGCATAAATAGTTTCTAGGTTTTTATGACCCTCGTTATCTGTAAGTACTTTGGAGAATGGTTCATTTTCGCTGCCACAAACTAGTTTACTTCGTAGAAGGATTTTGCCTACTGGCCTGGTGATAAACACGTAGACTAGAGGTGCCGCATCCACAAAAACCCGATTTGGTGTTTGATATCTTGGCTTGAGCGTATTTTTTGAGATACATCTATTCTGGTAAATACCGGTAAACAAATCTATCGGGATATATCAAGTCACAGTTTCTTTCACGACGACGAGGGAGACAGTCAATGACATACGATAGAAAAATCGAGAATAAATAAGCTTGATGTAGGTTTATACTAACTACACAATCATAAGCTCATTATATTGGCTAAAAAAAAGAGGTTTTCTCTTTCGAGACCTTGCCCAAGTTTTAATGAGCAATATAGCATTGCTTAATTTATATCAATATATAGCACTATTGACTATAATGTGGGCGTTCAAAACTAATTTATATTAATTGAAATGTCCAGCAGAAGAAGAATTGTTATGAAGTCAGCGCTTCTCTTGAGGGATTCTTGGAATGGAGCAACAGTACTAGCTAGTAGAAAAAAACTCTAGAAGGGTTTTTAACTATTCAAGAAGAATTGGTCATTTAAAATGATTTAACTTCTTTTCAGGCGGAGATGGGCTACGAATTTCACAATAAATTCTATAGATACACCAAATATTAAGAAACTTCTGAACAAGTAAAAGTATTTGCAAAATGCCATCGTAACTAAATAATCGCGCCAATTATGTAAAACTTTTTTATAGATTAAAAATATAGTTTAAAATTCATAGCTGGAGATAGATAGGCTGCTATGATATCAAATAGCCAAATACATGTCTGAGGTAGGTAGGAATGATATATTTTAAAAATATTTATGATAAATTTAATATATTAATATGGAATAAAGCGGCAGTACTAGCTAGTAGGAAAAAGTCCGAAAGAGATTTTAACTATCCAAGATAAATTATTGGGCAATTGACAGGGTTTGATTCCTTTTTAGGCAGACATCGGTTACGAATTTCATAATAAATGCTATAAATCCACTAAAAAATAGGAAATTTCTGATGAAGTACCAGTGTTTGCAAAATGCCAACGGAAACTAATTAACCGCATCAATCATATAAACCTTTTTACAGACTAGAAATATAGTTAAAAATTCATAGCTGGAGATAGATAGGCTGCTAAAATATCAAAAATGTGTGGTCTGAAGAGGGAATAATAGGCACATTTGATATTTGTTTTCCTCGTTAAGTAATGTTCCTAAATATTTAATCGAATTTCGACATTGCTGCGCCTAACAGTGTCACGCGTAAATGCAGTAATTAGCCAGCAGTATATTACCTTGATTTTCCCTTCTTGAACAGTAATTCATAGTGTACAACTGATAGTACAGCCAAATCAGTAATTTTACAGACCACCTTCATAAGTTTTTAGCTACAACCACATAAATAGTTTCTGGATTCACTTGACAGTTCTAAAGGTATTTTGGAGATCGTTTGATTTCGTTGCCACAAACTAGTCTACTTCTTACCCACACCACAAAAACCCTCTTTGGTGTTTGTGGTAGACCCACACCTACAAAAACCCTCTTTGGTGTTTGACATGTTGGCTTTAGGGTGTTTGTTGAGATATTCGTTTACTTCATTATCAAATTATAATCAACAACTGTTGCTCACATCCACTTATGTGAAAAATATGCACTGGATACTATTGTTAATAATTCAATGGTAATACCGCCGGCGTTTATACATTCAGCACATGTGTGTGGCACCAAGTACAATTTCATTGGTCAGATTCGAATTTAAAACCAATCAGATTTCGAGTGCGAAATCTGTGTACAAAATGTAAAACGGTGCAAAACGAGCGCCACAGAATGTAATTTTAAAGTATTTTATATTTTGGGCATGCTTTGGGTTAGTTTTGGTTAGTTTCTTGTTGGCTTTATTTCCGGAGCGATTGGAGGCTAATGCATGGAGTTTTAACATTTGAAGATACATAACAAATACTTTTATTTTGGCAAATATCGGTAAATCAATCTACTTTCACGGCAAGTCTTCCCAGGATTTGAACCGCCTCATCCCGTCCCTGGCAACTCCTGCCAAACATTCACGACATACGGCAAGAGCGCATCAGTTCGTCGTACAACTCAAAACACCTAGAACATCGCTTTACAAGAACTTTTTTGTCTGGCGCACTGCATCACTGTGGAACTCACTCCCAGGATATCTGTTTCCCCCTAATTACATCATACAAATATTCAAGAACCATATTAATCAACATCTTCGCACACACACCGCTCGTCGAGCACCATAGGATCTCCCTTTAGTGTGTGTGCCACTGTCATAAAGAAAACGGGATATATTTGGATATCGGTGCCGGAATCGTTTGTACATTTCGTACCCTTGCTCGCTTCGCACACCTTGGGAGGAAAGTCAATAAAAACTAACCGAAACTAACCCAGGGCATGTCCACTATTCGAAAAGTCTTAATAAATACATTCCGTATCCGCGTACGGCACATTTATATTCCGTACACAAATTTTGCACTAGAACAAGATTACATTAATTTTAAATTCAAATCGGACCAATAAAATTGCGATGGGTGCCGAATACATGTATGGAACTTATAAATGAGTACCGTTCACCATTATCTGAATTTCATAGATGCAGGTACCTGGGAATGTAGTAGCAGCCGTACAGGTTGGCCAGTCTATACCCATATAACCACCCACTTACAGATAAGTATACCTTATTTTATACATATTCTGTCCCATTATCTCATCTTAATATATGTACGCGGTTTAAACAAATTTAATCCAATTTTACATAGTTACAACTACGGGCTATCAATTTGATTTCCTTTCTTATATAGAGATTTTAGACTTACAGAGCTTTTCGTATTTATGCCGGTAACCCTTAGTTGTGCTTTAGTTAGAGCAATTAGTTATTTTATTGTACGCACAATTTGTGTAGTTGGTACGTGTTTATGCTAACTAGGCTAAATATTTGATATTGCGAAGTAAGAATTCGTGCATGAATATGACTTGGCGAGTTTACTTAGCTTTTAGTTGTTATAACGCTGTGCAACCTTTATCGATATCTAGTGGTAGCAGGCTCGTATTTATTCAAAGATAAGAGGCTCAACATCTTATAAGTTACAATGTATATATTTGTTTTACTTGAAAATCGTATAAATATTTTAAATATTAGTTGCTACTTTGCTTTATGCCCTCATATTTTGCGTCCCTTATAATAATTTGGATTTTTGCAATCATTATTTAATAATCCATATTCGATTGAATATAACGGCTCGCTACCAATCTTTACCATAGGCTAATTGCTCGTGCTTTACTTTATGTTGTAGTTTTTCTTGTTTTAATTTAATTCTACCTTAATTGCCTTATTGTCTAAACCCTTTCTGAATTTTAGTTTGACATACCTATTGTTTACTTTATTTTGAATTGTTATTGAGGCGTGCCGACTTCATTTGTTTGATAGTTGGTGATATGTTTTGTTAATTAATTTCAGTAAATTAATTTCACACTATTTAATTATTGGTTCGTGATTTATGTAACTAATTGATTTGTTAATTTATTTCATTGAATTAATTTCACATTGTTTGTTTAGTAGTTGAGGATTTACAAGACTACTTATCTGCTAGTTGATTAAGTTAATTATTATCATAACTGACTTCATAAATTAGTTTGATATTTGATTTCACTAAATAAATTTCTTAATTATCTTCACGGATTCTTTGTTTTGATTGAATTACATAAACATTGGATACTGAATAATTTTAGTATGATTCAGTAATTTTATAGATTTATTACGATATAATTACTCCACCGTTATATACTAGATTATTTTTATTTGTGTGTTATCCCTAATCGTATATTCGCTTTATACAGAACTTCAATGGCAGGACTCCTAACAACATTTCTCATGAGAAAAATATTTCATCAGTAAACGTGAACATTGCTTTTGTTAAATTGTATTTTTTTGTAGCCTAATGCCTTGTAGCTTACTTGCAAACGTTTATAAATATATTTAGTTACTTAGGACTGATAGAGAGATGCTTGCGCCCTTAACTGAACCAGTCAGTCCCTCACTGAGCAGCAGGATTTGCACACTCTCCTAAACTATCTTTTCTTATATTACAACTATTTTATAGTTATTGGTCTTGAACTCGTTTGTGTTTCTTTTATTATTAATAATACTTTTTTTTTAATTTCAACTTTTGCCTCAATCTCCGTTAATAAGCAGAGAAAGAGTGTGGTAATGTATGAGCAAAAAATATATCCTGGAGAGTGAAATTTAGGTGATCATGTTAAAAGTGGTTTCAAAGATTTTGATAAATTGCTACCAGAATTTGACCGAATTTATATGTTACAATCGTAAAAGCTTAAACTCATTGGATGTACTTCAATATTTGCGGGGCCAAATTTTTTAAAACATTTAAGAAATTTTAACATACTAAATCAAGGAAATAGAAGAACATGTATAAGACATAAATTCTCTGGTGTCGAGTTTAATATTATTTTAAACGTATCTTCTAATTTAATTTGCATTACTTTTAATTTATTTTTTTTACAAAATAATAATATCTAAAAGCGCGTCTAACCAGTAAACTACTATTTATTTCAGAGTATACTTATAACAAACAACATCCAGTTTAATTAAAGTTTTGTTTTCTTTGCATCCAGCGAAGCTCATTTTACATACCCAAATATTACCGCATATGTTATTTAATTAGCAATCTTATATTTCATTTGCGTTATTGCTTCGTTAAATTAATTTTACCGGGGGGTTTTCGCGCTCAGCTTTCGAAATTCTATTCACAAAGAATTTAATTACTAAAATAATCATTTGGGTAATGTGATTCTTGGAATATTGTACCAAACATGTACATTCAGTTGCGACATTATATCGGCAGATCTGAAAAAAGCTTCATTAGTCTAAATCTGTTCGATTAACTAAGAATATTTGATCTAGTTGTGAGATATAATGGTAGAGTAGATGGCCTGATTGCAGCTTACTCTTTCTAAACTATTAAAAAGTATCCATATTAAAAATTCAACGAGGATTGGTGGATCTAAGGATCTCTGAAAGAAGTATTTTTCTTTATTAGATTAAATGGGTCATTCTAGCACTCGTAGGGCAAGAATTATATATGTTGCCACGCTTTTTCTTTCTTCTAATTGGCGCAAACCTTCACCTCGGCTTAGAAGAGACCGAGGGTGAATAATATCAAATATGAAAAATTTAAAATTTAGTGAATTTGCAAGGATAGATGCGTAAGCTAGAACGAGTCGTCTTCAAAGCGTGCAGATAGGCCCTAGCTCTAATGCCGGAGAGTAAGGGTGGGTTTGATTTATAAGGCGCCACGGGCTTGTAGACGGCACAAGCAAGAAATACCCCAAAGCTGAAATATGGTACTCGTTTTAGCCTAAGCTTCGCAACTACCAAGAGAAAATTACTTAAATAAATTCGAAATTAATTTGATTAAGTTGATTTGAATTTAATCAGTCCGAACAAATGAAAATTAAAATAACAACCAAGAATTAATTTAATAATTATTAGATAATTAATTTAATTATGAAAGGCAAGTAAGTAGGCCAGTATTAAAAATTGAAAAGTGAGACGCAAAAAAAACTAAGGATTAACGATAAAGTGAATATTAAACTGTAGTATCTATAGCAAGTCAATGAAACCGAAACATTTCAAACATAGAGCACAAATGAATTAAGTCAAAGTACCCACCTTCTTTAATCGTCCTGATTTCTTCGTAGTCCAGGTAATCCAGGAATAATTAAATAACACAGGCAAATTCAGTAAATAGAAAGTTGGTTTATTACTCAATGCGGAAAACGGAAACAATAAGGTGACGATTTTTCCTATACTCTATACTGCTTATACTAAATGATACGACTAGAACTGTCTACTGTTCTAAATGTCAGAAATTTTACTCAGTTACTTGAGGCATAAGGGTAAATAAAAGAAAGTAAAAAAAAACAATTATTAATTGAATTATTTCGCTCAATTAAAAGCCGTTATCATTAAGTATTATAGATAGAACAAAAACTTCCAATAACAATTAGGTTCCTTTGTTCAGTCAAACGTGATCACCTTGTGGCTGCTAACGAGATTCAAAGAGAAATATTACGCGATATAACCGGTGTTAGAAACAAACCGAACTAATCAAAAATATAAATTTACGTTCTTACTTTAGAAAATCACAGTTCAAGTATAGGTCGCCCATCCAATGTTGCCCTTTGCGGCGTGAAGAGCAAGGGATATAAAGCCCACAAAAAATAAGATGTAGAGCATGCCACCATTGGCGTGCTCCTAATAGTTTTTTAATTTTAATATTTATTATATTGTCTAGTCGTCTAATCAAACTTTCGGTTAGTTCCATTTAGATATCTTCTTTTACTTATTTGAGCCGGTTCCGATCCGATATAATCAATGTTAATAAATTTGGCTAGTCGTCTAATCAACTTTCAGTTAGTTTCACTTAGTCTCAACTTACTTTAGTAATTTGAATTGGTTCCGATACGTTATAATCAATTTTAATAGATTTGGTTAGTTTTGGTTAGTTTTGGTTAGTCGTCTAATCAACTTTCGGTTAGTTTCACTTAATCTCAACTTATTTTAGTCATTTGAAACGGTTCTGATACGTTATAATCAATTTTAATTGATTTGGTTAGTTTGGGTTAGTCGTCCAATCAAGTTTCGGTTAGTTTCACTTAGTCTCAACCAAGAGCGTACCCAGAAACAGAACTGGGGGGGGGGGGGTGCAGACCAACAAAAAAGCAAAATAGTCTTTCTCTTCTTTTTATTAGTTATTAATAACCACAACATATTGTAGGGTCTAGGGGGGGTGGGGGGTGGGGGTTGGAGCAGCCTCCCCCCTGCCCGTCGCTGGGTACGCCCTTCGTCTCAACTTATTTTAGTCATTTGAACCAGATCCGATACGTTATAATCAATTTTAATAGACTTGGTTAGTTTGGGTTAGTCGTCCAATCAACTTTCAGGTAGTTTCACTCCGTCTCATTAAAAATTGAATAGTTCTTTACCAATTTCATAAGAGATAAAGAGGAAGAGAGAGGGAGTCATATACATTATCTCTCTTGCGAGAAGAAAATTCCAAATCGTATCGTTAAATGGCCTTGAAAAAACACTCTCATCAAACCAAAGAAGTATTCACTTCAAAAAGGATAATTAGAAGAACTTCAACATTTTATGGAAATGCCTACCTTTCTTTGACAGCCAGTCAATCATGTCTTTTTTCAAAGTTGACTTTGTAGGCGGTTTACCTTCTTGTACTGAATGATATGACGCATTGTCCAACACCAAAATGGACTCTGGTGGTATATTTGGAAGTAGTTTTTGCTCCAACCATTTTCCAAAATTTTCGCTGTTCATTTGGCCATGATAATCGCCAGAAGCTTGGCCCGCTTTAAAAATTAAGCACGCATTGGGAACAAACCCACTTTCTGAGCCTGCATGAACTATCACAAGTCGACCAAAAATATAAATAGTTGTAACTTTTTTTAACCCTTTAAAGAGAAAAATAAGTGTACCAGAACAGCCATTTCAAAAATTGAACACTTACCTGTTGAGCCAATGTTTTTAATAACACCAAAAACATCATTACTCTGCCAACATTTCTTAAAGGTTAGGTCGTTATCCACCCAAGTCTCATCTAGATAAATAATATTTCGGCCTTCCTGACGGTATTTTTTGATCGCCCTTAAATATGTATAGCGCCAGTGTAAGATATTTGGCTTTTCAATCAAAATTTTTCTTTTATTTTGACATTTTTTAAAATAGAAGCCATTAGCTTTAAGCAATTTTCTTAAAGATTCCCTTCCATAGGAAAAGTCTGTATCTTCCTTTAATTTTAGCAATAACTTTTTTGTTGTAGGTACGACTTTATATTCTAAGTAAAATTTTTGAATAAGTCGTTTAATAACCGAAAAATCAGCATTCCCAATCTTTTCCCGAATGGAAGGGCGAGGTTTTTTTCTAGGGGAGGACAACGTCTGATTTGGGTTTTCCTGCCAGCGCCGTTCATCTTCTCTACGAATTCTTTTGACGGTGCTACTACTAACCCCCGCATAAAGAGCGGCCCGGTCAAAAGATCTTTTTAGGAGCAACCTCATTTGGTTAGCTTGCGCTTCTTCTTGGCAAACTCTATAAATATTTGCTACTATTTCTTTGGCTTGGCTGTGCAAATTTTTATTTTTTACAACCTGATTCATTGTTGCAATTCTCACTAATTTAATTAAAATCACTCTACTTTCAGCTTCTAAAATTGACTAAAGCACTTGCTACTAACTAAAAGAAGTTGTAAAATGTAAACAATTGAAACATGATAAAAAACTGTCTTGTAAAAAACGTCGCCCAACAATAAGCGCTCCTAGAATATGTTTGTTATTCCATGCAGTGATTTACAATGCGCATAATTATAAGCAATAAACTAATTTTCGAGCAACTTGCTACGCTACTGGCAGAGAGGGAGGGTCTCAGGCACACGGCCAATTTATCAGCGTGACGGAATCACCCAATCAGATGTCAAGCAGCCACCTATGTTAACCCGAATGTGCGTCTGTTTGACCAAAATTCAAATAATGCAGCAAAGTTCTCAGTTAAAGTGGGAATAATTATTTTTTTATGATTTTTATATGTATAATAATAATAATATAAAAAATTCTTAAACATATACATACTATAAGGTAACTTGAGACATTTCAAGCAAGCAGAGTTTTTGCCTTATTTTTGCAATAGGTGGTTATGGCAAAAAAGGTTTTTTCGTTCTCGGAAACTTAGAAAGTTAACGACGGCATCACGAAATTTTTTTTATTTGCATTCCTTTCGAGGGTCAACAACGGTTGGGCGAACTATAACACAATAAAATACCTTATTCGATTGTTTATTCAGGCGCGCAGAACATGGTCTGACGTCACAGTGCCATTCTACAAACTAATTATATTTATAATTAAAACTAGGTACGCCAATAATAAATGATACCTTGGCCAGTCGATTAAAATTAAATCTGTAGTTTGGGCGCTGTCTTTGTTAATCAATTATTAACCAGACTCTATCTGACCATAAAGGCACTCTTCTTAGAGGCTAGAAAACTAGACCAGGAACTAGGCAATACAACGCCAAATCTACCGAAAGGAAGTGAGAGTTCCCTAATAAAGGTACCTGAGCAAATCGATATTCGGAAAAATATTTCGCGTTACTCGTCGCAACTTTCGTGAAATTATACCCGATTATTTTATTAAACTACGAGCCTGTTTCGGCAAGTTAAAAATGTTAAAAGTATCGCCTATCAAGAGTAAAGCAAGCTGAATATTAGATCTTGATTTACAAGAGTAAAACAAGTTAAATTTTAAGTTTCGACTTTTAAATTAGAGTAAAGAAAATTATCTTAATTAGCAAAAGAAAAAAAGAATTTAATTAAAGCTTAATTTTTGAGCAAAGAAAATTACGGTTTAGCGTATTTTCGTCAAGGAAATAAATTTGAGATAAATCTCGGATTTATTAACCAGAGTGATGAATAATACGCTTAGGCGTTAATATTTAAAGATATAAAGGAGAGAAAAGGGTAGAAAGAACTACTAATAATAGGCGTGGCCTAATGACTGAGCTTTAAGGACTAATAAATGAAACTCTATCGGCTGAAGTACCCCGACGATCGAAGTACCCCGACGATCGAAGTACCCTTACGCTCTAAGTACGGTCTAAGTACCCCTACGGTCGAACCCTGTAAAGGGTTGCTATACGACTTGCTCGTTGGAATGCTCAGGTAGGTTGTGGACGGACAAAGAGGCTTCCTCTAAAGCAGCATCAAATCCCAGTTATGGGGCGAGTTCCAGGCACTAACGAACACAACTAACCAACGTAAGCAAAATAAGGCCTGAGACTCTAGAAATTGGTCGGTTGGAACAATCCCATGAGGTAAAACAAGAAAACTTCCAACACGGCCACACTGCTTTAAACAGCAGGCAACGTAGAGTCATTTCCTTGAAAACCCTCCAGAAGCAGACGCTTCCTTCCAATATTCCCACTACAACTACGCCTGGCCAATAAGAGTATAGTCACCCGTCACGTGGTCACGAGCTGTCATACCCAATAATTTATCTAAAGGGATTTCGAAAGGAAAACGCAGATCTTTGATGTACCAAAGCCCATCTTAAATAATTGCTCGACTTAGCTAAAAGGAAATAACTATTCGACCCGCTATTCATTAGGGAAACATACAAAGCGTCAACACAAAAAAAGAAAGTCCCCAAACGGCAACGCACATTTAGGAGTTGGTACCACAAATCACTACAGACAACTACTTTAAATAAAACCCAGACGATCCTAGTTTTGAATTTCCGGTAGAAGGCAACTGCAATTCACATTCAGCACTGCATTCACCGGTCGGTAGAGGTCATTACAATTTCGTCGTCCGGATCGACACTTCGATCTCTGCTCATTATGGTGAGTGACAGTAAATAATAAAATGAGCTACACCAGTTTGTCAAGAATAAACCCCATAATATATATTCTTACGTGACAACAAGGAACAACCATCCATTTTGCCGTGGTCCGCTATTTAGTCAAGAAAAACTCTTACTTAAACCTTTAAACTTAACTTGGTGCAAAAGGAAAGCTGGCACGTTACAATGTAATATCATTGTTGAAACAGGAGCTCGCAAATGTTGTGTTGTTAGTTGTAAAAATGCGTAAAAAACGACGTGTGCTTAGAACCACACGACAAAATTAAAGACTTCAACAATGTATTTTTTTATCTTATGTAATTTGAAGTTACTCTCCATGACTGTTTAAAGTAAAGTTTTACCTCGAAGTCCCTCATAAAGTTGGCAGAAACCGCTGCTTATCGCTTGAAAATTTTAAAATTTTCCGATCATGGCACAGTTTTCCATCTTCAGATCGTTTTAAATTAGATTTTAGACAAATAGATCTACTTACTTACCATAAAAACTACATATCGGTATGCTAAAAGTAAAATTTTACCTCGAAATCTGCCATAAAATCTACCAGAAATGCTAGTCACCAAAAAATTTCTAGGTTTTCCGATCCTGACACATTTTTCCAATTTTAATTCGTTGTTAATAAGAATTCGGGCAATTAAATGTATATATAAATCTATATATTTTAATCTAACAACATTGCAAAATATTGCAAGATTTATTGTTTTAAATTTTCCATAGTGCATACTTGCGATTTTCTGCATGTTTCAATTTTACTTCAATTTTCTCAGATTTCCTGAGCTTGTACGGAAAATTGTTGAAAAACTTCTTTATAGTAGTCATCACAAGGTTTATTTGTGGAAGCAGATTTTTCAAACTGAAAATCAAAAAACTCTCCAATTGGGCGTTTTCAATTGGATGGATATAATTTTTTGGTATGCTCTCTCTGTATGTTCCGTTTAATGTAAGTTTGATTACTCCAGATTGTTTGGTTTTCCACTAGCAATATATTAAGTGGTGTCGTGTTAAAATTCGAAATGGAGAAAAATTTAGAATAAGCTAGCTTACCCTGTATAAAAGATATCATCATCATTTCCAAAATGTCTTCTAATGCAGTTTTCGCGCAGATACTCGTCAAGTAATCGGCGTTTCTAAAAAAAATAATTCTCGAGAAAAAAAAATAGAAACCTTTATTTTTTTGACTAAGAAATCGAAGTTTTTACATTTTCCTTGAAAAGCCCGTTTCTCGATACTTTCGAAACAAAGAAACATTTACTGAGTTTTCCTCGTAAAAATTCAATTTAAACTGGCCTCAAAGCTTTTTTCTTCATCACTACTTTTCGGCACCAGAATGACTCAAATTGACCCGTTGCCCTATTTTCTTTACCTATCTATCTATTTCATTATTATCTTCAGTATTAGTATTCTAAAATGGATAAAAGTAGTAAGTAGTGAGGTGAATTAATTTGATTCATTTGGGCTCGATTATTAATTTGTTTTGATTTATTTACGTTTTGAATTGACTTAACTTGTGTTTTTTTAGTGTTTATGTAGTTATGATTATCACATTTCTTACGTCTATTGCTGATTTAATTATCTATTTATTCATATTTTGTTTTATTGCAAAGTCTAAGCCAAAACGAGTGCCATATCCCAACTTGGGGATTTTCAGACTTGTGCTGTCTACAATTTGGTGGCGCTTTTATATAGATAAATCTCCCCTACTCACCAGCATTTGAGGTTGGGCTCAATTTGCACGCTTCGTCGACAGCTCGGTCTGGCCTAGGTATCGTTAGCTATACATTTTCTGAGCTTAACTTTACTTTTTTGCTTTTTTTTTTTATAAGTTTGTTCAACCCCAGTCACTTCTAAGCTGGAGTGAAAGCAACCAATTTGAAATTAGAAGGGAAAAACCGTAGCAAATTTATGTATGCCTTAAGCTTATATCTTTTTCTCGACACTATGTACTTTTTAGCCGCGCGCTCATGTTGCATACGGTGGCGGGCCTATTCTTTACATTTACTAGCGCGTGTACTTTAGACTCAAGTAAAAGTAAATACTTGATTTTTTGCTGTTTTAGTGTTATATCTTTGGTGGTACCTTGGATCTCACAGGCTACAATTATTTTCTATATTAAAATCAGATTTTGGAGTTCATTTATGGCAACAGGAATAATTTCGTTATTTCCTAAGATGTAATTTATTTTTTAAGGCCCTTAACCCCCTTGGAGCTCAAAGATCTTGCCTTTAATTCAGCCGCATATTGATGATTCCTCTCCGAGGTAGATCTAGGCTTGTAAAATGTGGATCCGGATCCAGATGAAATGAAGATCGTAGAAATACGAGCGATTCTTCAGATGAAGAGGATCTTGCTCACTACCTATCAGGCTACCAGAAAAGATGGTCACGTACTAGTCAATGCCAACCTTAATAAATGTATTCCGGATAAATTTTTCGAAGACCTTTCCTTTTTCACGAATATACGTGGAGTTGCTAATAAAAGACATTTTCTTGGAACATCCGAATATGAAATGTGAACGTTTTTTGGGGTTTCCACGCTGATTGGCATCTATGGTTTACCGATGATTAGGATGTACTAGGCGCGAAGTATCAGGCCACATTTCCAGAAATCGGTATTTCATACTGCGGTCGTGCCTAAATCTTTTGATGGATCAAATACTTTCCGAAGAAGAAGGAAACTTGGATAGGTTCTGGAAGATCTGCCAGTAGATGAGCAAATGATCCAATTTCATGGGCAAGCTAAAATGCGATAATTTGTTAGGGACAGTCGTAATTCCGTTTATGAAGAACTTCGTCATGCCAACACTAAGAGGAGTCCTATTGGATTTGTATCTTTACGAAGGAAAGGGATCGTCTGTGGAGTCTTTTTTGATAAATATACCTGAAAACCTTTATATATGTGGAAGAATGGTACTGAAACTAATAGCTAACAAACTAAGGAATTTCAATCTGCACCGACACATTCTACACCTCGATTGAGACATTCTCCTAGAGACAGATATTTGGTTCAGATATTTTTTCTTTTCTAAGTGATTATCATATGAAAAAATCACACTATGGTTGACATGATGCACTAGTTAGAGAAGATGGACATATTATTCTTCTAGGTGTTGTAGAAGATGGTCAAGGACTGAAAATACGTATATTAACATCAAAACATCAGCAATTGTAGCCGACCACAATGTTAAAATGTGAGGCGTTGATTTATTAGACAGAGTTATTTAAAAATACGCGATACGTGCACGGACCAAAAAGTGGATAATACTTGCAATATATAATTTTTTCGATTTCGCAGTAGTTGCATGTTGGCTGGAATACCGTCAAAATGTGAGTATAGAAAGCTTGCTTAATCTTTGGTTTTTGCCGAGAAGCCCCAAGAAAATTCTAGTCGAAGTGACCTGATGAAGAAGAGACACCACCTCGGAAACAAAGAGAAGTTCAGCCTATTCGGTGTAGGAGAGTCAGGACCGCACCTACCAGAACAAGAACAAAAATTAAGATCACAATGTCGATTTACAAAATGTGGTAAACCAACGTTTGCCAAATGTGACTTGACTGTCGTTGAAAGAAACTGTTTCATTATTTTCCACAAATAAAGGATTTTTTACGTCTGTTGTTTTTGTATGCCTCTAGACCGAAAATAGTTTATAAGATACCTAATTCAAGAAAATATTTAATTAAAAATTGTTTTGACCATTATGATCTTATTTGGATCCAATCCTTTACAAAAAAAAGTGGGTTTATGTTGCTAAATAACGGGGTTAACCGCAAGTTTAAAGTTTATCAAAATTCATTAAGCGGGTCAAAAGGATAAAGGAAATACTTAAAATTATAGTGACTCCTTTCCTAAATCCATTAGTGTATTAACTGTACTTCTAAATTTTGAACGTGTAAATAATGTAACAACCTAAGTCAGCTCGTTATTTTAGTATTTGCTGTACAATTTTATACCTTTGTAATGTTGGCAGTTTAAATGTTGCTAGCAATAAAATAGATTTTTTATTTAAAAACCCCCCATTAAAATATCTTTAGTACTTGTTACCTCAAATGCTTTCGAAAATACATGCTGATCCATGGAACTTACGTACATTATAATATATGGGATAAACTTCCAGAAAGTCTAATGCAAACGACACATGTCAATTTGAGTTACATGCACACACTTTAATTTGATCGATGGTTATGCCACAAGAGTTACTTCGAACTACTCTCCCCTTGCATTATCGGCAGCATGTATATATTTTCATGCATCATCGATATTTTTTATCGGTTGAGTTGGGTAATATATCATGGAATGGTAAAGCCGGAAATACATTATGTAAGAAACTCCGTAATGTAACATTTGCATTAGCAACGTTTAACAAGTTCCAGGATCTAGTGTGGGAGAGCACTACATAATAATTTAAAAATGCATTTTTTAATTTGTTCTATTAAATATGTTATTTGTTATTTTCTCTGTTGAGTGGTGATTTTCTAAAAATTTGTTTTTAGAAATAAATTTATATAGGCATAGCAATTTATTTATTTTCGAGTTCTTTAAATAGGGTAGTTGATTAATCACCGAAACGCCAAGGAACGAAAAATGATCTGAAAAAGTTTAAGTAAAATAAACCTGGAGTGTCGAAACGTCCAAAAATAACATCATTTATTTTAATTACTACGTTATCTTTACATTAGCAAAAGATTCTGTTTCTTATTTATTAAGCCTTAACTTTCGTTGGCTTATTATCAGACTTAATGATTTAATCTATCAAAGCCTTTATCTCTCGAAAACATAAGGGAAATATTTAATGTTATTTTGAAATGTTCTCTATGCGTTTACAAACTTTGTAGTAAATTTGTGTGCGGGGTTAAAGTTTTGGAAATTGAAAGCATAATCTCTCTTACGAAACAGATTTGATTACAAAACAAATGTAAAGTACTCATAGAGTATTCGAGTAGGTTTCATCTTAACAACTAAACTAAAAAGTGTTCAAAGTTACTGCGGCATGATTGAAGATAGTTAGATCATTGCTTCCCTAGCAACCTTTGTCATACTACACTCAAATAATTTAAAAATTTATCTTTTGCAGTTTAAATCTATAGGGCTTAGTAAGTCAGTACAACACAATTTTAGCAAAACAAGTTTAAAGATTTGCTTCTGTAACGTCTAAAAGTTACTATTTAGAACTAAATGTTTACCAGCACTAAAGAATCTTGTCCTATAGTTATTATAACAGGGCTCCTCTTCCTATTATTAGTCATGGTTGGCGTGCAGGTTATGCAGCTCAGGTAAAGAAGACATTTTGGTAAAACGATATTAATGTCTATGACTCAATGAATTTACACTTTGCGCGTGTGCTTTCGGTTGAGGTATAGTTGGAATTGTTTTTAAAATTTTTATCACTGTTTATATTATAGTTTAAGAGTTGTGTTGCGTTTTATTTACGGGAAATTTTTGTTATTTAATTTTGGTAAGTATTTAAACGTTTTTAATGGCAGTCTAGTTTAGCTTAAGTTCACTTAGCAATTTAGGGCACTTTGAAAAATTCCCCTTTGGAATTATTTTATTTAGCCCTTTGAGGAATTTATCGTAGGTGCTACTTTAGTACTTTAGGCCCCAAGAGGTCTGCGTTCCTGTGAGGTGCAGTTTCTGAGTTTGGTTCGAAGATTAGGATATCGGTAGAAAAACCAGAGAACTGCGTTCCTATGAGCTCTATTCCAGTGATGCAACTTTAAGGTTCATAGTTGTCTGCACTGTTTGCTGTAGCACAATATTGTTAGATAATGGAAATCTTGTGATCTTAAATGATTGGGCATCTCGTTAAATAAATAAATAAATAAAGATCTTTAATAGCTTTGTCAATAATTTTATTTTCTTTTCAAACGAGAAAATGTTTACATAAGTAGGTCAAAACAGACTTTTAATGTTACAATTAATTCTTAAATCTTTTATCACCACAAAGGAGGGGGTAGTAATTAACTTTATAATTAACCACTTTAATTAGTGGACTGTATCAAAATACGTTGGTCGGGTTTTATTCATAGGGTGTGAATTCAAACATGTATTTTAGGTATTACGTACATTAATATTGCAAGATTTAATTTGCATTAAATATGATCAATATATAACTACTTTCAAACATGCATCCTTTCTCACATAAAACTAAATACTTCACATTGGGTTTACTATGAGTAAATATCTAATATCTAACAAAACTTCTTGATTATTTGAATTCTAACATGAACTTCCCCCGTACCATCGCTTCGGTGGTCTTCCTGGGAGTCTGGAGCTGTTAGTTTTTTTGTCTTTGGCGATTTTTGCCATTCGGTCGTCGGCCATTCTCTCTACATGGTCTCTCCACGCTCTTCTCCTTGCCCATCTTACAACATCCGAAACCTTACAGGTATCTCTAAGTTCCTTCTACAATTCTCTCAACTTAACTTCACCACAGATATAAGACTTCGAAACTTTATTCGAATCTTGAGTACAGGAATAGATCTGTCTAACTACAATTTTGCAACCGCCATTTTACCTTCTTCTACCTTCAACAGTACATATGCTACGAGTTGTATGTCGAGAAAATGCGTTAAAACGCCTAAAGCATCCTTAATTTAGTGTTGAAAAAAGGGAACACAGATTTTTTCTTAATATCTGTGCAAACAAATGAGAAAACGACTAAATCTCTTGGCGTTAAACAGAGCTACGACTTGGTAGATGTTCTTGACGTTAAACTCAAGCAGAGCGATGACTGTGTACGGCACTAAAATCTAATTTATCCTACCGGCGCGGCAGGGAGAATAGAGCGGGAATTGCGCAGACGCTGATTCATTTGAAAGAGTAGAAACATGTTCTTTCTTTATTTGACATATTTTTGTTTACACAACATTGACGGAGACAAAGACATATTACTTTGAGAACGGTTAATACGTTTTCCTTGACGGAGTGACAACTTACTTCCCTGCGATTGTTTCATATAATGGAATCTATTCTCCCGACAATCCATGTTCGGACTAAGGAGTAACTGAAATGCAAAGCTTTTAGTACAAAAAATTGCTGTTTAACTGGTGTGAAATAAATTTCATCATACTACAGGCATACAGAATGTTATCACCAAACTATACGGTGAAAAACGATAAGTTAATACACATGTCGGGGTGTTTCCCCAACAGTTACATGAACCTAGGAGAATATTTTTCATATGTGGGGATCTAAGAAGTGTTGTAGTAAAGGGAAAAAACTATCAGATGTAGATTCTTTGGAATGTAAAATGAGGAATATGAAAAATACATACTCTATATTTTGTGATAATAATAATACTTACATAATATGATTATTTTAAAAATAGGTGCCAAGAAAATAGGATCGTAAATTTGCCTAAAGGTGCATTATATTAAACATAAATGGATACCAATAGAACAGCAAAGCTGTTAAATGATATACATGGGAAACAGAATTAGTATGAGGAAAATCTTCTCTACCCTACCCTCAACAATTGAGCACTTGATTGGGTACAACTAACTCTTCATTTCAGAAGTGAGCTCAGATCGTTAGCTCAGACAAATATAAAAAAGGAGGATCGAAATTGAAGAAAATAAATTGAAAAAGCAGAAAATGTTTTTTTTATGTTTATAATTTGGCAATTAGATAGACGATTAATCGGATTAGCATAAAACGTACAGGATGATCCAAATAAGACTTTAAATTCCTTGTTACTTAACTGACTGTTTCTCTGTTTCACTTGGGATAAAAGTCGATTGGAGTCGACTTTACCCAAGTGAGTGTTAAAGAGCCGAGTATGATGCGTGATGGCCCATTTTGATTCAAAACCCAGGAAAAATATGCTAAACGCATATAAGCAAGTTTTCCCTTCAACATTAATTAAATAAATTTTGAAATATACAGAAAATCACCAACTGGCAATATAATTTAGTTTCTCTCCAAGTCACCTTTCACACAAAAAGTTGTTCTTTTTCTTATAGCGGCTATTTAAGATTCAAAGTTTCTTTCAACAAATAATGGAGCATAATAAAACAAATTGATCTAAATAGTGGTTTCCTATTCCTGCACACTAATAATACAAATAGTAGCACTAAGTACAAATTTGTAACAATTTTTGAAAACATTTTATTACAATTGGCAAAATTATTTAAACCATTTGATATGACAATATCCTTTAAAAACTATAATACATTAAAGCGGCACATGGTGAAAAATAAGGTTGTAACCTTGCAAAATCTAAAGTGAATTACACTTTAGATTTTTCGGCGAATATCCAGTTAATCGTCATGAAGGATTTGAACTAGAATCCAGGAACAACTAGTTTGGTCAATAAATATAGAAATTCATATATTTTTAATAACAAATAGGCATTTGAAAACCATTAGTTATCTTTAAAGCATCTGTGAAAGTGTAAACATACTGCAGGAATACGATAAAAGTAAAAAATTGGCTTTCTTGGAATAAATGGAAATGCAAGTCTCGTTCTCACTTTTGTAAATGAAGTAGTTAATTTCAATTTTTATTTGATTTTCGACAATATTACTAATATACTTCATTAATTTAATAACCCTAATTTGTGCCATAGGTAATTTTTTCATATCAGTATTTATCCGATATTTCCTTCCATCTTATTTATTTTTCTCTATTAACATCATTCAGTGTCCACAACAAATAATGTGAGGATCACTCAAAGATCACTTTCACCTTTGCGCGTAACATCTCTGTTTTGTTATTGTCCACGTTAGTTTGTCATTGTGATCACTGCTTGATACCCTCAGGTATTTGTAATTTTTCATTTTATTTTTAGCTTTTCGCGTATTTATTTGGATATTGTTGTATTTAGGTCTGACGCTCCTCGCACAAGCGAAACATTTGCCTAGTTTTTTAAATTGATTTTGAATTAGACTTTGTGCTTTAAGGCTTTTTATTTTGAAATATTGAGAAGGATAAAGCCTAAAATCCTGTATAGTATTATAATTTTTTGGATCATGCGCGCTTGCATAAAATGCACGTTTCTAATACATGTGTGCTTGCCTGTGAAAATATATAAACTCCGGGTAATGAGAGATAACTATTTTTTCTAAGAAGTAGATATATTTTATTATACGAATGATTGATTGTATGATATGTATGTTCTCGGTATTTGCCACATTTAAGTAGTAACGCAAAGCATGAAAAGCAAATTAAACGAAAGTTATATAATATTCTCGGTAACAGTTTGACGAAATTTCGCCCAGATTCTCGGCTTAATTTGGTACGTAAATTTTGAAGGTTGCCAGGTTTCTCCCCAAAAATTCATTCGACATATTAAAAATATTTACTTTTCGAAAGCAATTTCACAATCTACGAATACTTAACTTGTATCACGCTCTTTACCTTCTTCTAATTTAATTTATTTGGTTTTGCCTCAGATTAAAAAGAACTATATAACGTTAAAGGAAAAATCTAAAGTTAAGTTAAGAAAATTTGCAATTAATGAGATCTAGGCCAGTAGGAGCATACTAATTATGCCCTCGCTTAAATGCCGAAGAGTAGAAGGAAGGGATATTTATATAAAAGCACAAGTCAGAAAATCCTTAAGTTGTAGTTTAGAACTCGTTTTAGCTTAGGCTTTGCAACAGAACATTTAGAACTCGTTTTGGCTTGGGCTTCGAAACAATCGAAACAGAAAATTTATATTTTCTGTTGCGAAGCCTAAGCCAAAACGGGTTTTTAGCTACAACTTAAGGATTTTCTGACTTGTGCCTTTACATAAATACCTCTCCCTCATCATACTATTCGGCATTTAAGCGAAGGAATAATTTGTACGCTCGTTCTGGCATAGCTATCATTAATTGCAAATTTTCTTAACTTAACTTTAGCTTTTTTCTTTAACGTTATTTACCACCCTACGAACCAGATGCTGCATATCACAATATTGCGAAGGCTCCCCGCAACTCCCCACATTTCAAATAATATGGTATTCATGATGATATATGATTACAATTAACTTCCACTATGCAGTAGCGAACTCAAGATAATGTATAAAATAATGACATAGTGCAAGTTTGTGGTTGGTGTTTTCATCCTTATTTGCACTTTAAAAAGTTTTGATCAACCCGGTTTCTTTTAGGCAAATCAAAAATCCACAAATATTTTAAAAGAAAAAAACAAATTATAAAATAAAAAAAGAAAAACTCTTCCACACGCTAAGATAACCAAAGGAAAACAAAGACAAATCATTTAAGAATCGAATTACGAAAAACTAGTTGCTCCAAAGGAAAGGTATTGAGGTAACCCGCCTATTTAAAATATTGTTTCATTAGACCTTATACATTCGGTTTTGGGGCACCCCATATATGTAAAGAATGAAAAAGAGAAAAACAAGTCATAAATTGAAGTCGGGTTTTGAGAGGTTTTTTGGAGGAGATCCGAAAGCGTATCGCTCGAGAACGGGGATAGATAGTCAAAAGCCGGCGCAGTGTACGGTTTATTTTGGTGAATTGTTTAAAATGTCATTGCAGGTCAGTAAAATGTATTATTTATGTTATTTATTTATGTTACTAACATAATTTGTACAAGTATTTCTTTTATTCTCATGTATAATTCATATTTGATGGCATAACCTGTGTATATATTTAATGAAATCGTTTTATGCTGTGAACAACATTGCTATAAATGAAAACAGAAATGGTATTGTTTGCTGTCTTTTCGTACTAGGATTTTTATTTTAGTATGAGTGAGAGTGTACACAAGGGCCTTGATGAATCTACTAACCATTTCTTACTCTGACGAGAGAATATCCTAGTTATAAATATAATGAATATTTTAGAGATATTGGCCCAATTTGCAACTAAATAGCTGGGTAGCCTCCGTAATCCGGGATTTCGTTACCTTCCAGCGGTAACGAGTGTGTAGTGTGGAACTACGAATTGTGGTACAGGAGACAGTAATTTAATTAATTATTATACTCATAAAGGTTATACAGCAAAATTCGACTTAGGAATTTAGATCGAGGGTTTCTCTGCCGTACTCTTTCCCCTCGTGAATTTCAGGCTGAGCACGGCACGTTATTCTCTAATAATTTGGCATGTTTTCTTTAATAAATTAGGCGTATTAGGAATCTGTGGTTTAATTTACATGACGCACCTTTTCCTTAAATTTCCCTAATTTTGTTACCGTCGAGCTCATTATGAGTAAGTAAAATTGTGCAAGATAGAATAATAACACAACCTAAGTTTTAATCTATTTCTTCTTAACCTATTTTGACGATCATTGGCAAAATAAAGACAAAGCACAACTTATCCCATTCAACAATGTTGAACTGACCCATGTAGGTTATACTACAGTATGGATCCACTACACTCATAACAGGCACAAATTTGTAAAATTCAAGAATCATGGGACTATTTTAGTGCAAAGTTTGGGCGACGCTACCATTGTCGACAAACTTGTTCTAGAACAAAGTTGGATTTCAAGCTCCTAATACTAACTTATTACTAAATATTTACTTTTGATTAGGGCACTAAAATAGAAGGAAATGGTTAAAATGAAAGGCCAAAATATTATGAGAAGATGCTGCCACGATTTACTCGAAATTTACATGGAGTTATTAATATACAATGTAATGTAGTCAGCATGTAATAATACCCTAAATGAACTACAAATGAGTTCCAAGTTTAAATGGTAAATACAATTTTGATTAAAAAACAATAGCTAAAATTTGTATAGAATGGCAAATAAAAATATCAATAAATATGAAAGCAGAATTCTTGATAAAATCTGATATAAATTTAATGGTACGTCATTTTCGGGTCGTTAAAAACTGAGAAAGAAGTTATTAATTCAATACTTATACCAATAGATTTTAAAAACGGTTCCAGCAAATGTAAGTAAATAACAAAATTGTGACGAATATTGAAATACTGTTGGTACTTCTACTACATTTGAAAAAAAATCGGCATTGCCGATAATCTTTATCTTTTGCATTTACTATTTTCCCTTGTACGTATAAACTAAACCCTGTATCAATGCATTAACTGAAACGTAAGTCAATGCAAATAGACCTTAAAAATGTTCCAAGATTTGCTTACAGCAAAAAGTATCAATCTTGCCTCCACCGTAAACCCCAATAGTTGTTTCCAAACATAAAATTTTTGTAGCTTTAATTACAGCATCCTAATGTTCCCAGTCGGAAAAACAAAAGCGAGCACCAAAGAAAAATAGAACTACTGCACAATATTCTGCAGGGAATGGACTCGTACTAAACTTTAATTAACTTTAATTCCAGATTTAAAAATACTTTGTAATCTTTAACTCCCCGGGCGGCTTTAAGCTGACTTTAAGTTTTTGTCCGGAATACTAATTTAATATAGATTTGATAAACTCGCCGAGCTATAAGGGTTCCTCAAGGCCCTTTACGAAACTTTTGTTAATGAGCACGGTTTCAGGAAAATGAAAATTTATTTGTGCTACAATTTAAACTTCTTCCCGTCACAAGGGGACCGATTACTTTGAAATAAGTGTAAATTCCATATTATTTCGTGAAGTTGCGTTTAATCAACTGGCCTTCGAAGATGAGTAAATTTTTAAAAAGGATTTTCAGAGTATCCGTAACATATGTTGTTAATCATTCTATTTCATACATTTCATACACCTGCACTACTTATACCCGATGAGAGCGGGAAAAGGATTTAAGTGACAAGTGACAAGTGGTCAACTACAGATTGAATACACATCTGTGGACAGTCTTCGGTTAGACATCCATGAAGAATTGCCAGCTACGGATTGTTCGATGGACAAGTAATCCTTGCAAGGACTCAAGAAATAGAGTGCGCAGCCCTTCTTTGGCAAAGGAAGAATAAAGTTCCGTGTCAAAGACCAGGGCTCAGAAGTTGAGGAACAAGATCCAAGAAACAAGAAAAGGAACCCAACCAAAACAAGGCAGCTAAACAGAGGCCGACCACCAAGAGAGAGCTGCTGACGAGAGCTCTACTAGCTATGCAGCTGCAAGCCTAATGAAGAGAATATTTATCCATCAGGGGGAGAACGCAGGCATGGGAGTGGACGACGGAGATAGCATCCAAAAATAGCAATGCGGAACTCCCAATTAAGAAAGGGGAGACCCTTCATGTAAATTTCCAGCCGTGCTATCCTGGATTTTTAAAAATGAAGGCTTAGATATGGCCCAGCCAAGGTAAAATGTATAATGTTGAGCGACAGTTTGTACTGTGTGGAGCACACTTTCTGGCCATATTCATAGTGGATACAGCTACATCGCTGTAAAAACCAAGCAAACCACGGAAGCTGTGAAGGCTGGACTGGAGGCTAGTAAGGAACATCGCGCCACTGCTGAGCACTGCTGGCCACTAACACCTTTTAAAATTAGCTGCAAACCAAGGGTCAAGCTTTATTTAAACCTAAAGTTCAGATCTATTTAGTCTTGACATTCCACTAACTCAAGATAATAATTTGATAATTTTTATACAGAGACTTGTCCCCTTGGGTATTTTGTACATAATCCGACAACATGGCCTTCTCTTTTCCAAGATGAGCAAGCTAAAGAGAAACAACAAAACGCGTATTATATTTTCCTTGGCTTTAATAAGTACGAGACATTTGGGACTAAGCGTCCCACTAATATAATGGAACAAATAATAAAAACCACAGCAGAAAATTTCGTGATATTTGACTTGCTCCCATTCATTCGGGAACGAAAATGTTTCGAGGAAATGTAAATATAATGTAATGAAGACTTTTGTGGCGAATTGAAATGGAAATTGGCTTAATTAAAATATAGGATTATTTAGCTGGTTTGGTGAGCTTTATATTTCGTTTTAAATTTTTACTTATTGTAATTTCTTTAGCAATTTTCTTATACATTAATCTATGTGCCCGGCAATAATATTAAAATTATCAACAGTGTAACCTTATTTCCTAAAGCAAGATGGAACTGGGCTAGCCTCAGGCAACTGAGGTCGGAGTTTTTTTTCTAATTTTGTTGTAAGCTGTTAAACATTACCTATTTTATAAAATAAAATATGGAAAAATGAAGCTATCTTAAAATTTGACAAACTAATTAACTAAATAAATATATGAAATGTTTAAATTTAAACACAAATATGTTGTGGGAAATTTCATTAATCGAGAAAAACGCCTAGTCTAGGCACTTCCTATCCTCGGTTAGGCGATATTGGTTGAATCGGTAGATTCACTGCAAATCGGACACAACTAAAACTCGTTCAAGTTGTGCCTCACAACTTAAAGAGGTTTAGTTGGTTGATAGGGTGAAAGCATTCGTAGGCTCAGCTAAAAGGCCACCTGAGGGTTACATAGTACCATAGAACTGGGCTGGACATATCTCAATATATGTAGAACATGGTACTTTGGGGACTGCTCTTATATGGACCTGACCAAACTTGAATATTTGATTCTGGGTGAATTTGATTCCTGGAACCTTTTGCTCGTGGAATATTTGGTTCATAAAAGCACTGTCGTGTGACCTGCCTGCAAAGAACACAAAAATTGCTTCTGAGTAGAGTCCATTTTATCATCTGAAAAATGAAAGGTATCTCACTTATTGATCATAAAAATCAAAAAAAAAATCTTCTATTTATAGTCAGGTCTCTGGCTTTAGATCCGCTGCATCGCAATCAAAAAACTGTTAGGGAATATTATCTTAAATCGGCAGAAAAACCCCTTTTCCAGATGGGCGTGCTTTCCCCTGGAAACTTGACAACAGAAGCTAGCTCCAAAATAAATCAGAAATGAACACTCTTTGCGTTTTCACAAAAAGGCTTCTACCAATGACGCAGCGAGTTTTTCCATTTTATTTTTGACGCGTGTCTTTTTAGATTTACAAGGATTTGGCAACATAGAGCCGAGAGGCTACATCTCATAGATTCTTCCCTTTACATTATAGCCCGCAACAGTGTTGCCGACATAAGAAATTTGTTGGGAGTAGATGCATCATTTCAAATTGCACCAAGGGTGTCGGAAAGTGACACTGAGAATTAGAGTAACCTCAAAATTTTAAATGCAATATTAAATATACTTAGTAATTACTCAATTTATTCCTTTGATGTTTGGCTCTCACGAGCTTTGTTGTTCCGGTACTGTATCGCCTTCCTGCTTATTGATATTTAAATTACTCCATAGAAAACTGTGACAACGGATTAAAATGACTGGCTATCGATTTTTTAATTTAAGGGTCGCTTTATTTAAAATTTTATTTTACATTTATTTAAATAAAATAGTGTCATACTCTTGTGAATTATGATATATAAGTTTTCGTTTTAATTTGGCTTGATTCAGTCTAGGTATAAATGCTATTTTCGGTGCGGTTTTAAACAGGCTCACATTTCTGTTTCGAAATCTTACTTTAATATGAATTAAGCATACACAGGCAAAAATCAATTTTTTTAACATTTTAATCGCAGTATGTGTTAGTTTGGGTTAGGTTGGTGTCATTTCAATACATGCATCAAGCTGTCAGCTAAAATAAGCTCAGAAGCAGAACAAAAATTGACCATATTATTCCAACAATTTCAGTTCTTATTTATAAAAAGCGTATTTAGTTGAACTCTCCCGCCCCACAAATTTAATAAAGCCGATAATTTATTTCCGTTCCGGCACATTTCATATTCCATCTTTTTCCGGCGTCAGTAAGCAATTTAGAGATTTTTCACCATCCCATTGTTATTCTATGCCGGTTCGGCTATCCTCTGTCTTGTCTTCCCTCGTACGTTTTCGAATTTATTATGCTCTTTATATATCCTTCTCTCTTTGTGTTTGATGGTTATTATGTCCTTTTATTATACCGGAGCTATCGAAAAAGAACTGGTAGTGGCTAATGTGTAGCATGTGCCATCAGGCCATCAAAGTTTCAGTTTTTAACGTGAAATTTCTACTAAAATTTACTAACTGAAATAGGGCGAAAAAGGTATAGAAGTCCCCCTACTTTGGATTATATGTAATATTTATAAGGATTTGTTTTGAAGTAATACCAGGATTTCGAATGTATTTGACTGTATTTTAATCAGTCTTTAACTAGGTAATTAATATCTTTAAATCACGAAAATTACCTTACTTTAGCTGCAACACAGTTTTATACACAATAAAGAATTAAAATTTTTACATATGACACGCGGTTCGCTAACCATCATAATCAGATGATTAAAACTTCACTTATAGTCTACCTAACTCTATTTATACTCAGTGCGTGCTTATTCAAGGGAAACCAAAAAGAGCCGATCCCTGGGCGATTTTTTAATTACGCTCGATCAACCAGTACAACGGACAATAGGGAATAATAGGCCCTCTATCCTTATTTAAATTTTTCTTATATATAATAATTTCCCTACTTTCGCATGCATCTAACAACCTCCTGTCTGGGATACTATGAACTAATTTTAAATTAAATTAAATTCTGGGATTGTTTTCAAAAGAATGCTCGGTGTTGGGGAAACACCCCAACAAGTGTAATAACTTTCGTTTTCACCGTACAGTTTGGTGATAACACCTTGTATGTATGTAGTATGAATGAGCCATAATTAAACTCCGAATATATTTAAACAGAAATTTGTGTATTTAAAGTATTGTATTTCAGTTACTCCTTAGTTCGAACCTGAATTGTTGGTGTAATAAATTCCGTTATATGCAACAGAACGTCGACACTCTGTCGAAGAAATCGTTATTAATCGTTCTCAATTTAATATATCTTTGTCTCAGTCAGTGTTGTGTAAACAACAATGTGTCAAATAAAAAGGAACATGCTTCCACCCTCTTAAAATGCATCCCGCGAATTTCCCACTCTTGCAGCCGACTTTCAGTTTGCCGCCTGCCGGTAGGAAAAATTAGATTTAAGTGCCTTACAAACAATCAAACGTGATGCATCGGTCCAGTCACCGCCCTGCATAAAGTTGGCGCCAAAAACATCTGCCCAGTCGCAGCCCTGTTTGAAGCCAAGATTTAGTAGTTTTTTCCTTTTATTTGCACATATATTTAGAGAATATCTGCTGTAACTCTGTTCTCTTTGTCCAAGCTTGGACAAAGAACTCTTTTGGGCGTTTTAACGCATTTTCTCGGAGACAGAAACGCCATAGCGTCTCGTCCCACCTGTTCCTGTGGTTAAAGATGGAAGAAGGTAAAATGGCGGTGGAAAATTTGTAGCTTGACAAATTGCTCCTGTAAAATTCAAATCAATGGTTTGAAGTCAGATCTCTGTCCTAGTGAAGTTAGTATAGAAAATTGGAGATAAAGGTACTCTGTGAGAAAGAAAAAGTTGCTAGTTTTAAAACATAAAAGTTTATTAAATTTTAAATTCAGTAAAGGCAAAGTTTCATTCTGAAACAACCAATCAAGAAATTTCAGTAGATATTTATTAATAAGTAACCTTTTATATATTTAGTTTTATGTGTGAATGAATGAATGAGTGAAAGTAGTTAGAAGTTGTATATATTTATCATATTTAATGCAAATTAAGTATTGCATTATTAAAGTACGTAATACCAAAAATACCTGTTTCAATTCACAACCTATGTATAAAACCCCCACCACCCTATTTTGATACAGTCCACTAATTAATGTGGTTAATTACACAGTTAATTACCACCCCCACCTTTATGGTGATAAATGATTAAAAATTAATTGTTTATCCCGCCCTGGTTTAAAATATGGTAGAACACAAAAATTGAGTGGTGCCGAGTGCACCACTCAATTTTTGTGTTCTACCATATTTTAAATGAGCTCTCGTTTGCATGGTTCTTCTAGTTTGCCTAACATATCTTTGGTTAGAGTCCATGCAACCAATTTAATATATTTCACTTTTTTCCAATATTTCAGCTTTGTCCTTTGGACTATGCAATAATTTCTTAATGCTGAACTCGGTTCGGTCTACTAATTTCAAATCTACGTCCTTAAAGGCTCCTTGAAGTCCAATGATATAATAAGGATTATATGCTAGCAAAACGCATTTTGTATTTTCATCTTGATTAACGAAAAAAGTAGCATCATGAATGATCTTTCCAAAGTCTTCTAAAAAATTTAATGCTTTTCCAAATTTTATGGAAATTGGTCTCCAGTTACAGGAAAAGTACATCCCTTTGCCAGATAAATGTGGCTATATTTAGATAGAAATAAAAATTCTGCACAGTAAGGAATGTATGTTTGAAATAGAAGCATACAGTGTATATATAAAAAAACTAATATTTAGATTATTCAAGTATTAAACACGAAAAATGGTACGAGTTCTAGAGAAAAATATTTTTAGTAATTTATTCAAAATAGACCAAAAAAATCTCATCCATCAATAAGAAACTTAAAATGAAAACGCCACGAAGAACAATGGTCCTTTTATAACTAGATTGGAACTACCTAACAATTTTGTCCAGCGACGCACGTATCCCATTGATCACTTTGTTCACCTGCTGAATTCTAGGTACTGTAATAGCACTACACCAATTCAAACGGGTTCAATCTCTAGAGCATTCGGACAAGTCCGTTGTTGTCGAGTAGCAAGATTACCTTGACGATTTCGTGGCAGAGATTGTTGCTTGCAAACCTCTAGACCTTATCTTTAACCGTAGGTATCTTCAGGTCATGAAGGATCGTAGTTATTTTGGTATGTCTAAATGACTTTGATGTTGGATTTCTTGTTGCATCTCCACACATGCTTCAGGATTATCTTGTAGAAATCAGTTTGTTGCATTGTATATTTTTTAACTGCTGTTTGGTAGTTTGTTTGTAGTAGACTGGATGTCTTGGTCAGTAGCAAGTATAGCGGTGTCGTCCGCAAATGTTGCCATGTCAACTCCATCGATTTTTAGAATCTCGTTGGTTTACAGCAGAGCACGCTTCCCTGATGTCTGAGTATTCTTCACTATACTTGACGCTGAAGTCTGCAATGTATAAGCAAACAATTTGGCTCATTGGTTGCTTCAAGTATTCTTCTACCTTGTCATCCAGGTCCTGCTGCCATACTCAGTCGAATGCTTGGGCTACATCTAGGTATATCATAGCCCAGATTTTCCTATCTACTTAATTACATCGATGATTCGACGAACTTGATCGATGGTTGAGTATTTGTTATGAAATCTAAACTA
>MU191168.1:24597-37640 GCA_016904865.1 Pissodes strobi | reverse complement strand
TCATTGCTATGTTTCGTACATGCACACAGCCTTTACCCTTCATTTCACTAAAATGTATATTGCTATTCTCATGTCCGTTGGCATCCTGATTTCCTCTTGCTCCGCTATGAAGTTGGAGTTTACCACACCAGAGTCGGTGATCTCCGATTGCTTGGAGTTGGTCGTACCCATATTTCATAGGATCCACCGAGGCACATAACACTCAAAACTCACGGCACACGTTGCGAATGGCAGGATCGCCATGTAGAACTGTTTTTCTCATTTGAATAATACTCCAGGTAATATTTGAGTTCTGTATTCACATTAATTATTACTTAAGATTCTCGCTATGATTATCATTATATTATGTTGTATAATACTGCTTATACTAATTAATACCGATTGATCCTCAGTCTTCTAATCTCCTATATATATCGAGTTGATGTAGATTCAAGACTTGTATATATTATTATAATAACAGTGCAAGGTCGTCAAGGTTAAGTCATCCTTGCTGTCTGCGTTTGGTAGCGCGTTCGTTGAATTGAAACAATAATATTACGTGTACCAGGTAATAAAAATAACCTTCGCTTAAACCTCGAACTGGACGGATTACCTTCACTGATCTAATTTCTGAAATACGGAGTGTTTTCTTGATACCCTACAAACACAGTTCAAAAATATGATTAGTGAAAACAAAAACATGGGAAAGAATACTGAGAAATATACTTGCATATAGGCGGCAAGAGATCCTCAAAAGCGTGGAAGCTAAATAAGTCCCCTGGAACAAACACTGCAAATAAAGTCAATATTTAGCCTATCCAGCTGGACGAGAGGCAAAAACATTACGCTAAGTCACTAAGATGATACCAAGTACATGGAAAACCCATAGACGTTAACGAGTACAAGATAAACAAAGCCATAAAATCCTTGAAAACAAAAAGCTCCCTGACCAGAGGGATTCCTTGTAGAGGTGTTAAAAAATTGAACCACAAAAATTAATCACACACCTCACATAAATTGGGGGAATATACCAAGTAGCTGGAAAGAAGCCTGGATAACACCAATTCACAAGAAGGGTGTGTGGAAAGCACAGATGCATAACGGTCACAGGCACCATGAGCCGTTTGTATGGAAAAATATTGAGGAATGTAATAGAGGAAGGGTATGGACCCCTAGACATCGAACAACAGGCGGAGTTTTGCGCTGGTAGATCGTCTATAGACCATGTTTTCACGATGTTGCAGCTTAATGGAAAGGTGGTAGCAAGGAACCGTGAAGTGCACCTACTATTCGTGGACTTAACAAAAGCCTATGATACTGTACCAATACAAAAACTTTGGCAAATCCTAGAAACATCTCCTATAAATATCACTGCAATAAGAGTTATCTAACAACTGTATGACCACACAACATCAAGAGTTAAGATAGGAACTACTCTGCCAGATAGTTTCGAAGTTACAAAGGGTCTGATACAGGGAAGCTGCTTTTTAAAATATATTATTTAAACGAAGTATTGAAGAACTGGCGGAGATCATGCAGTGGAATGGGCATATAACTGAACGAATACACAACCCTATATACCCTTCACTTTGCAAACGATCAGGTGGTTATTGCACAGGAATAGACTTCATGACTCGAAGACTATTCAAACACTACGAGGAGTGGGGCTTACCATTAAATAAAACAAAAACTCAGTATCTTCGAGTTGGGGGAGCTAAAATGGAGGTTCTCGAATTTAATCAACAAGAGACCATAGATGCTTGTAACCTAGATGCTTGAACCTACCTAGGGACAAAAATTCATGGAAAAGGACGAACATAAAAAGAAATTGAACATCGAATTATGAAGGAAAAACAAGTAATCAGCTGTCTAAACTCTATTCTTTGGTCCAAAGGCATATACCGCGAATTAAAACACCTCCTGTATAATACAGTGTTCTTGAGCATAACCCTATATGGATGCGAAAGATGGCAGATAAACAAAGCCCTGAAACGTCGGCTATTAGCACTATAAATGGATTACTGGCGAATCTCTGCTGGCAAGTCAAGGCACGAACAAATTAGGAAAGAATACATAAGAGAAATAATGAAGGTGCCAACAATCATTATAGAAGAAATACAGAAACGACAACTAAGATGGTATGGTTACGTCGAAAGAATGGGCGAAGAACGTATTTCCAGATAAATAATGAAATGGGTGTCAACGGAAAGAAAAAAAGAGGTAGACCAAAAAAAACATGGATGGGAGGAATAGAATGAGCAATGTCTGAGCTACATCTACGGCCAGGGGACTGGGAAGACCGAAGAGGTCGGAAACTTGGAATCGGAAGGCGTAGGAGGCTATAACAACCGATATAGCAGTAATTAATGAAATTCGTTTATTGTATTTAATTATACCTACATAAATTAAGTAATTGCAAGGTCTTGTGGATTTTCTTGCATATCTGCAATTTTGTGTACAAATTATTGACAAAAACTTCGCATATTTATGTGCACAAAAACACATTTTCAAGTGCATATTTGGCTAAATTTAGTGAGAATAGATCCCGATTGAGTTGCAGGTTGAAATTAATCAGATTTTGAAACAAGATAATTAACGTTTCGTCTGTATATCCTGACTACTCAGGGCAATCGAAAGCTATGCCACATAAAAGCACCTAAAAGGTCGCCTATTCTTTCTTTATTAATTGATTTCGATTTTAAAGAGTTCAGTTGCTCTAAATGTTATTAAAATATAGTGTGTGAAGGTAAAATATGTGAGAAGGTAATGCCGTCATTAATAGTTTAATAGTTTAAACTCTAAACTTGAAAACTATATCATTAGTATTACTTTAATTTATTACTTTTTTTAATTCTATATTATGCATGTATATTTCATTTATTGATTGTATTATTTTTTTTCTACATTTCCTGTAAGTGGGTGACCGTTGGAAATAAACACTTATTTATTTATTTATTTATTTATTTATTAATTTAAGCAGAAACAAAATGGGAGAAAAAGAAATTGGCGAAATAATTTTAGTAATGAGCCACTATTTGGGTGAAAGCAAAATTGACGAACATACAATTTGGGCGGACACAAAATAGAAGAAGATAAAATATTAAAAAAAAAAAACGTATAAAATCTGCAAATCAATATTTTATAAATACGATCAGCGATTTTTTGTACATATCGAAATTTTTCAATAAAACTGTAATATAATTCATATAGGTAGGATACTAGGTGAAATGTTCAGAAACAGGACTGCCTTTATAAATATACAAATAAATTCAATAAGCCTTTATTGATATAGGTAAAAACATTAAGAAAATATTTTTCTTATGGTATAAAGACGGGGCTGGATTTTTGAAAACTGTTGTAAATAAGTTTCAAACCTATTGCTTCTAGAAACTATTGTTTCAGTAAGCAGGAATATAAGCGAATAATGTTGGATAAGGATATGTTTTAAATATTTATATTTCTTTTGTTACATGTACAAAAAACAACAATATCACTATTACCAGTCCCATCAAACAGGCTTGCACCTATGGTAGCCTCGGACCAATTGCGTCACCATACAAGGTGAACGCTGCATTAGAGGTACTTGCAAGTGGTCAGATGGAAGCCAGAACGTAACAAGACTACTGATGACATGATGTATTGTAAAATATCCTAAACTTGGTAAAATGTTCTCGAATTGAGGCCTTTCTCTATTGGCAAACATTGGGATCCAACGCTATCAGGGTGGGAGAATGTGTGAACTACTAAAAACATTTAAACTACTAATTAGTTATCACCTTATCCTAAATTCGAGATGAAACTTGAAAAATGTTATGTAAACATTCAAGATAAATTATAAACAACGCGAGCGAACAGCGCAGACAAATATAAACCTTAACGTTGCAATGGTCAGCAGATTTTATTATATAAATAGTCAAGCGCACCTTCAGTCCCACAGGCTTTTGTCTCTCACCTATTCTAATCATTACTGCAGTTCACAGGGACGTATAGCATTGATTGTTCTACTGATATCCTACTCTTCAAAACGCAATCTCAATAAGTACCGTTCACAAGAGCGTAGTTCTTGGGGGATACCCGCCTAAAGTATCAAAGTCAAATCTGCGATAGTAATGTCAAAAATCTGTGCTGAGTGAAATTAAGATAAACTAAGAATAATTATATAATTAAATCACCAAACCTGACCATAAATTAAAACCCAACAATGCTCTTAAAAAACTTTTTTATGTATCAAGACTTCAAACCATACCTCAACGGAAAGGGCATGCGTGTTTTAGTAATCGGGTATAGTGTAAACGCATTTAATCTTTAACCAATAGACATTGTTACTGTTTTACCGAAGTGCGTTCTTTACTATCTCTTCTCATCTGCCGTAGATCCATCCCTAATCTGAGCTATATAACCTGCACGTCATCCAAGGCGTGGCGTCCTGGATTACTGTCCATGACAATACCATGAATATTTAATTAAAATTTTTTTTAAATTTAGAGCGACCTATGATATATGATACATCTATGAAGTCATACGTGACGACTTCATAGACGATTGAAAAAGAAATGCCTTGGAAAAGTTAAATGTGAAAGCGCCTATTGGAATTGCTTTCTAAAAATCATGTGAAGTTTGTTAACATAAAAATTGTGGCAAATCTGCTGCATAAATAAAAATTCTTTTTGAGGTGCTAGAAGCACACAAAATTTGAAGAGCCATCATACCATTGCTATTTTAAGACGATAAAGATGGTTTGATGCGCAGTTTAGGAGAAATATGATGAACAGTTTACCTATGGAAGATATGGACCACATGGTTTACAGGATACTATCTCATGATAATAGAAAACTATGCTAAGCATGCAGAAGAGATTTGAGAAACGTTTAATGGGAAACCCCAGTGAATGTTATGCTACGTTCATTCAATATATAGTTTTACACATTCAGAATGGGTTCAAGTTTAGATTTAACAATAGCAAATTTAAAGTCATAGGTTAGTAAATTAATTCTGTATTGTTATGGATGCGTATATGTAAAATTGGCCCCCATTTATCTAAAATATACACAAATATAATATACATAAAAGTTATTGTTCAGTTACTAACTATGTTTATTTCTATAAAGACACATGAATGGAACTTCGCATATGTCGCCCGTAGCAGCGGCAACGCCGTCACATAGGTCGCATCAGTTACATCCGTAGCCAGATGACATAGTGACCACAAAATGTCCGTCGCCAGATGTCGCCCTTTCTGCTCACCGGATGAAAATTTAATATAAACGCGCTACATGGACTTTTGCTGTGAAATTTAATAAAGGACGCTGCACTGCCAAATGAATACGGCTGCGACCATTGTACATTCTATACATGCGACAAACCACGGTCTGGTATTTTATAAATGCTCTGTTAGTGCTGTCGGTTTGGCTATTGAGTTATCCTTGGAGAGAAAAATTTTACTTAAAATATTTTCTTAATCAAAAACTGAAGACAGTGTTAAATAGCATTAACAGGACAGGCAGTGTTCAACCGTAATTTCAAATGTAAGTTTGTATTTTGATGATATGGTGGGGCATTTAGGATGAGGTAATGATTTATCTGAAGATTGAAATAAATGTTATTCAGTGGCAAGGGGAGAAACAAAGTGATGATATTTATTTTTTATTCAAAGCATGTGTTAAAGGTTATTTTGAAGTGAACGTTGTCTATTTAATGTAAACTATATTTTTTAAACGGCGTCTTATTTTAAATTAAACGCACAAATTGTAGTTGATTATTTTTTCCCGACAAAATGCTATTTGTGGCAACATGATATAATGCCGGGTAAGTAAGTGACCGAGGTCATTAAAGATATTTCTGTATTTTGACAAAGCGCCATCTAGTAGTGAGTAGCTACAAGTTAAATTGCAGTCTTCCATGCAAGTTCCAAATGAATCAGTATGTTTTTCCATTCAACTTTTATGGTTCTTTATATGCAAAAATATGTGATTTTGTTTGGGTTACTATATAGGATCTGGCATCTAAAATAAGGCGGCGAAAATACATTGTCTCTAGATAAGCAGATGATGTATTATCAAAGAAACCAATTTTAAAGTTAAGTTCCTCGGCGCTAAATGGGCAATTAAATAATAATACTTGTTTTTGATTTGGACGGTGTTCTCAAGGCTATTTTTGCCATAAACATTTTTTCCGGTAAAAATTCTGCGATTGAAATAGCGGTGGATTTTCGAAATTTGAAGGTAATTTTACTCACAATAAGCCAGTATTTTTTAACGAAAATTAAAAAAAAAAATATCATGACACAATTCAAATTAATATTGGTTGTAGATTTAAGTTAAACTTTTCAGTTATTTTTCTGGTCCCCATAAACAAGATCTTTAACCAATAATCCTGTTTAAAGTTTTGCATATGACAGTACTCTAGTCTCTCAGTTTGGATCAGGAAAACCTTTACGAGCGACTGAGACTTACCACCGCAGAGAGTAGCAGATTAATAATAACAATTATTCAAGATCTGGAGAAAGTTCGAACTTGGGGCGACAGGCATTTGGTCCAATTCAATGCAGCAAAAACCCAAGCAGCCACGTTTACCAAAAAAGTCAATATGGCGGGATCTGACATCATTATGACAGAATCTAGCATTCCTTCATCCTCGTCAGGCGGACTATTGGGTGTCTCGGTCAACAGCAAGATATACTGGCATGATCACGTTGCTAACATCGGAAAATCAGCCTAGCAGACGCTTGGTGCGTTATTTCGTAACAAAAAACTGTATACACCGCAGGAGCTGTGCATCTCGTCGGCGAAACCAGAGTTGATCAGAGATCTGGATATTCTGGAACACCGCAGACATGTAGCCGAGATCTCCTTGTTTTAGATATTTTTACGGCAGATGCATCGCTTTACAGGGACTCCCTTGTCTGGCGCACTGCATCACTGCGGAAGCCATTCTCAGGACATCTTTTTCCCCCAAATTACAAGCTATAGCTATTCAAGAACTGTGTCAATGAACATCTTCGCACACGCACCGCTCGTCGAGTAGGTACCATAAGATCGCTCTTTAGTGTGGGTGCCACTGCCATAAAAAAGATCGTTTTTTGTCCAAAACAAATATATTTTCCACTAACCTTGTGTTATTAGATTCACGTTTTGTGGTGGCTGATATCTGCAATTTTCCTTGGTTAGCCGGGAAGGGCTTGTAACGGAATATATGTTATCGAATATCAGTCTATTCCGCTCATTAATTCTACCTATTTATCAATGGTTTTCAATGTTCAATATATTGATAGGCAGTGCCATCTGTTCGGAAACGGGCTTATCTCGTGTAGTAGGTAATTGAAGAACGTAGAGTGTTGTTCAATGCCTGCCATCTACAATAGATTGCCACATTTAGCGTATGTTGAATGTTTCCTTAGTTTGACGCCGGTTTTCCTACAACGGTTGTCACGTGTATTTAAATTGCCCAATCCAAGCGTTGAAAATTAAAATAGGTACAATGTACAACTTTGGAAAGAAGGTCGTTGGCATCTGGTGTGTAGACGCTGACGCGGAAAGTGATGTTAATTCTCTGATCTCAAAATATTTTGTTCATCCTGCATATTTTTTAATAGTCTTTGCATATTTTAAATACAAAATTGATAACTGTTTTTGATTCGGTTAATCCTATTTCACTAAAGTAAAGATTTAGCATTTTTATATTACACTTTCGAGTGATTGACGATTTTAATGATCTTACATTTTTTATGTTGACCTTTAGGTTCGAATACTGCTTTTTTTTTGTGAATAATTGCGTATCTTATTGGTTAGATTCGTGTAATTTGATAATGATTTAATCCAAATTCAAAGAGAACGAAATTATTTCATCGTTTAACGGTCACATATATTATTTTACGTATTTTCATTTAGATTGAACAGTATTAGTTGGGTAATTCTCAGAGTGGATTTTATCTTTCCCTACAAAGGTTGTTAATTGAATTGTTGTAGAATTTCTTTGCGTTTTTCCTAATAGTACTGTTAATTATAGTATTTTTTTTTTGCTTTTCATGCTTATTTCATTAATCTTTCAGTTTATTTGTGACATCAAACTATAATTATTATCACTTATCGTGTCACGTTTTATCAATGATGTACCGGCATTAATTTGCAGATAAAAGAGGTTTAAGTACATGTGTGTAAATTTACCTGATTTATTTTTTCTTTATCATTTATCTAAGTTCTTATCTCAAAGCGAGATAGAAATTATCTAATCTCTATCTTTGATTAATTGAGACGTAATTTACGTCAAATTATTGCTTATGTGCCAAGGGCCATATTTATAGATTAAGTAAAGAAATTACTTATCTGGAGTCATTAGACTTGTGTTAAGAGAGGTTATACCTCGTTCTTCCTATTTTTTTATTAAAATCTAGTTATTTTCTATCTGAAGTTGCCGAGAGCCACTGTTTGGACAAATTTCATAACTGTCTTGTAAATTTTTAATTTTGATCATAATTTCTTTTGAATTTCATATCTCTAAGTAAAGAAAAGAAATATCTTGAGTAACAGTAATTATTCATAGTGTTATTTAATCATAGTTATTTATAATTTTTGCTGAACTTTAAATTGTAATTTAAGTTCTGATTATATTTGCTGTAACCAGTAAATTTTCAAGTTGTTGGTTAAAACCTTGTATGTCAAACTGAGGTTCACAGGATGCTCTTCTATTTAATTAATTAGCGGTACAAGTTGGTCTAAAACATCCAATATTTTTTTTATGTAACTACTGCTTCAAGACGACACCTACACAGATCTTTGTGGTGACAGTCGGTCCGACAGCAGCCACGTACAACTAACAGGAAACCATTCCGGGAATTACTGTTAAGCCCTGGATACGTCTATAGCAGGGAAGCTTAGGTACAGGCGAAGAGGTTTTCAGTGGAGGTCCCAACTGATCATGTGGTTTGCAGATAACAGGACGAGTTAAGTATTTGTATGTGTCAAGGAGTTTTTTAGTTTGGAAAAACCAACTTGTTATAATAATTAAATTTGTTCATTGTTCACATTACTAGTCAATTCATTTATTATATTATAAGTTGTATTTACATCCGACTATATGAATTTCAACAATTTTTAAAAAAGAAACCTCATCATTGATAATTGTAAATTAGTTGTTAAACTAATGTATTGTTTTTAAAAAAATATATCTTCTTTGATTTACTACAGGACTGGACTCTATGAGACGTGAATTATTTCTATGTTTGTAAATTCTAGTTATTGTTATCTAAATATTCTATATTTTCTGTTTGCATGGTCTCTAAGAGCTTGGCGCCCACAATCACATATATAATATAGTTAACGGGAGAACCGTTAAATCGAATCCACCCCTATTCTCATTTAACTTAAATTAAATAAATTAATTATCGTCACAAATTGGTGACTGAGCTAGAAATTCATTACAAAGCAGCAAATCTTCCCATTACAGGCTATGGTGGGCCCACCTTCGTTCCTCTTGAACTGACAGTAAAATCAGTTTACGGGTTGGGCGTTGTCTGAGAACTCTTCAGTACTTTTAAATAACATGTAGTCGACTCGATAACGACTTGGCATCTCGTGATACAAATATTGTAGTGGCATAGATATTGTTATAATATCTTAAGACATGTGCTAACACAGTAGACATCTGAAAGCGTCAAAAATGATCGTATGAGCCCCCCTAGTTAATGGCAGTCGCGAACCAAAAGCCTCCGATGTGGATGAGATCTTGATGCTTGAGATGAGTCGTGATAAATCAAAGAAGCAGATAGCTTTAACCCAATGTCCCCCGCTGACTTTTAGGGAATATAGTGGCGACCCTGTGTAATTAATATTAGACCCCGAAGCATGGAATCTGTTTCTCAATGTCAGCTTGCTTACCCCGGCCGGTGCATTGATAGTCGATTTTAAATCGAAACAGGGTCCCACATAACGGAATAAGAGGAGTCTACGTGGTTTCCTACTGGATTACCAGCCGCATGTGATACATAGCACATTATATGCACGCGGACGTCACGAGCTTTCATAAAAATGTTTGAAAGTATGAGAACCATGTAGAAACTGAAATATTTTCATGAATGTCACTGAGATCCGACCATGTATTTGTTTCAAATATTTCGTAGAATTTGAGGATACTAAGTCAGCTATGTTTCCTGTGAAACCGTTAGAAGCAAAAACAGTGACGGGCAAAAACATATCCGTCTTATTTTTACCGTTTTTTTTGTAAGCTCGAGTTCTTTGGACCCAGTCAGTAGTGGTTATATTCTCTTTTTTTAGATCGTCATATTTTGATAAGTATCAGTTATGTTTTCATAGGCTTTTCACAAAAAGCAAATATTGCAATTCGTTGTTCGAGAACAGACCGTTAACAGATACAGAATTGATAGAAATAGTAAACAATGACGAATTTTCAGAGAAAGCAGATTCTAAGTAGCAAGACGAAGAAGTATTCACTAAACATAGCTGTATTAATATTGTAAGTAATCGTGGTTGGTCTTGGAACGATAAAAAAACGTCCGAGTTCTTTTGTGAAAAAAATAGCTTAACGTTCTGGAAGCAAATAGACTGGAAGATGAGGCTCAGACGACAGATGATGGAGGAGATCAATTGGAAAATGCAAAGCAAATACTACCGTGAAAAAAAATCACACATAGGAATTGGCCAGAGCACTTATTATAAAGGTTCAACGAGGATTGCAATGACCACCCATAGTAAACCCGACCAAAACCCGCTTGAAGCCTGGAACTCGCTTTTCACGGAGGATATGATAGAAATAATTGTTCCCCACACAAATGAAAAAATTGATGTTATGGAATAAATTGTGAGAAAAAATTGCTGGAAATATTTCTACCTACTTTTATCAAGAATACAAATCCTTGTGAGATTCTTGTCCTTATCGGTTTTTATAGCTCTAACGGACTTTTCAAATCTAATCTCGAGGATATAAGGTCATTACAGGCTACGGACAGTACTGAAGGAGATCTTTTCAGATGTTAAATGTCTCTTGCACGATTTTCCTTCTCAGTGATGTGTTTGCGGTTTGATGATTTATTCTACTAGAAAAAAAACCAGATCCAAAGTAGTATACTTGCAGCTTTTGAAAATATCTCCACAAAATCTGTTGAGCACTCAAAAAGTAATTACAGTCCATTCAGGGCCATTCAGGGGTTGGTGCTCTGTTTGGATATATATTCCAAGCAAACCTGCCAAATTTGGAGTTTAGCTTATTCAGCTTATTCAAAAGCTCACATGATTGATGCGGAGAAGTATACAGAAAAGAAAATCTATTTGCAAAAAACTTCTAAGCCAGATCAAAAGGAAATATCTCCTTCATCTTTTCAGAAAAGCGATTCGCAATATAACTGCGGACAATTGGTATTCCTCTCTTGAGTTCTTGGAGGAGTTTCAAGAAAGTGGGTTAATCTAGGGTGATATACTGAAAAAAAAACATATGATTCCAGTTTTTGCCAAACCGCAAGCGTCCGCGTCCTATCGAATCTTCGCTATTCGGTTTATAGCACAAACCTCCATGATATCATAAGTACTCAAACAAGAAAAAGCATTTATTCTAGTGCCAACTATGCATCAAGATAATAGAGTGGATGAAAGTATAAAAAAGCCCTATATAATTATTTTCTACAATAGTATCAATGAGCCTGTCATGAACTTGTCGAAAAATGTGCAACTTATTCAACCTCCACAAGGATCTGTTGACGGACTATGGTGCTTTTCCATGCTTGCCTCAACAATGATCGAGTTAGTAACCTTGTCTTGTACATCTTAGCCAATGATAATAAAAAAATATAAAGATACTCATTTAAAAAACTCTTTCTTCACAATTATGTGAATCATACTTGCGATTCATGTGCTTCAAAAAATTCGAATTATGTGTACAGATTTACTTGTAGAGATATTAGGGGATCCTCCAATAACTCTTCGATAGCTTGCCAAGTCAAAACGCTACAGGTGTAGGATTTATCCTAGTGCAAGATACAGAAAAACCAACAATCGCTGTTCGAAGTGCAAAATTTTTATTTGTTTGAAATGTGCTTAACTGTTATGTTCAAACTCCATTTAGCTGTTGATTCTATGTAGGAAACCATTAGAAACAAGTTATATAATAATATATATAACTTTGTGTAACGAATAAAACAATTCTTGCTGTCAGTTTTTGATTTTTTTTCAAGGGTACTACTTGTGTTGCTATATTTGGGTAATAGTACTCACGGGCTAAATATGTGATTCCAAAAATATCATTAGTTTAATTTTAATTATACATTTTTACTATTTTTTTTTTCTATAAGAAGCTGAGGGAAGCTGAATTTGCTATAAGCGTATTTTGCGTCGTCCATTTCAAAATAATACAATCCAGCAAACCATCGCATTGGCCTTTTAAGAATTTTCCGAACCCTTTCCAAGATTTCAGTTTTGATCGCAAAAAGCATCGGGGGCGAAATGTCAGGCTTATCACAGAAAGCTTTCTAAGGTTATTTCCCACAAAAACCCCGTTTGGATGGCATTTGTCGATACAGCATCGGCTAAGAAGATTGGCGCAAAGCAGCCTTGCCATACTTATTTCGTATTACAGACCGGAAAAACAGGAATAAGAACATTAAAGAAAGTCCATTTGAGACATTCGGAGTCATGATAGCAAATGCCCTAAAGCTCTCCAAAGGGGAATAGTTTTTGAGCAATTTAATAACAAATTGATTTTCTAAGGATATTAGTGTTTGTAACTTTTAATCTAAAAATATCAATAAATCATATTGAAGCTTTGGTGACTGTAGTTTTTCAAGCTGAAACTCAGGGTAATAGAGAGACAAATCCTTAAAACAACCAGCGAAATTCGCGGAAAAATGTTTAATTCTGGGAACGAAAGTAATTCGAACAATTTTGAGAGCAGTCAGAACTCCGTTAAGCAATCTCTTGTAGAAAATCTACCCGACGAAACCTTATTAAGCAAAATTATACAAAAACATTCAAATCGCGCATTACCATAAAGTGTACAGCAGCCAGTATTGTTCCAAGTTTGCTTTAAATTATACTAAATATTGCAACATTTACTCTGCAAAG
>MU191168.1:0-24197 GCA_016904865.1 Pissodes strobi | reverse complement strand
AAATTATGTGCATAAGCCAATAGTTTTAAGATGACAGATATGGGATTAAAATTGGGTACACCCATTATGGCTCTTAGGAAGCTTAGGCGACCTTTACAGGTAACTTTATGAACTGATCTGATATTTAAGAAAGTTAACATTTATTATAAGACTTAAGAATTTAGAATATTAGCAGCTTTGGTAATTATTTATAAGCTTAACTTAGAATCTCAAATATTAAACGAAAACGAGGCTATGCCGATTCGAAAACGAGCAAAACTGCACATCTCTCTGCCGGACACGGCGGAGGAGTAAATGGAAGAGGCCTAGCAGTTAGTAGTACATGGTGTGTTTTTAGATATTTGGACATAGAGGAATGATATGTTTGACCGATTCTGGAGATCCACAGAATTAGCGAATGTTGAAGGCTCATTGTTAGGTAAGTAAGAATGGGCAGGCATGTGTGGTCAATTAAAACCGAATTTTATACATTTTGCATATATATGAATTGTTGGCATATTTTTGTGTATATGAAGGAAAATGCATACTTTAAGAACTACTGCATATCCAAGCATGTTTTGGGATATCTGCGTTATTTTTCTTACGTTTTATGACCCCCGCCGGCGCGCCGTCTGAACGGTACGGGGCGCCTTAACACCTACACTCGATTTAGATTGGGATTCCTCTAAGAGGGCAAAAAATACGCTAAAAATTAATTAAGTGTACATGCAGTAATAAACTATTCTTCGCCTGAGAAATTGCATTATATGTGCGTTTTTTTTGGCCAAACTTTTTAACTAGAACCTCTTACCTTATGGACAGCGATCATGTTTTTCTCAAGCCTTGTTCAAGGGTTTGTTTCCTGTTCGAAGAAATTCCAAAGAGACCAAGACATTAAGACGCCCCTCACATTGCTTAAGTTAGCAAGATGAAGTGTGGCCCCATTCAGTCAGCTTAAAGCAGTCTTTTAAAACTTTTTAAAACGAAAATCATGGCCAGTCAGAATATAACGGAGATATGTGTAAAATGTTTTTTGACTGCTAATTAACGCAAATAAATGCTTTTGTGCAAAAATGTTCAAAATCTAATGCTCCAGGTGAATCAACATTAAGAAAAACTAAAAAAGGTGTTTCGTAGCATGCTAAATGAAATAAAGAACGAAATTGGAGGTAACTATATGTACATTGTCGTCGACGAAACAGCTTTTTTCAACACTAGCTACCACTTTTGACCCGATACAGGTTGATAACCCCAGTTCAGAAATAATCGTTCTGGGAGACTTCAATGCCCACAACACCAACTGACTCAAACATCACATCAAGACCGATAACGAAGGTAGAGAGGCTGTAACATTCGCCATCAGCTGTGGGCTTACTCAAATTGTAGACGAACCAACTCGAATCTCAGAGAGGGGCGAATTCGCCGCCCTCCTGGATCTTTTTCTAACCACCAATCCTGACTAGTACACAGTTACAGTTGGTCCGCCATTAGGTACTTCCGACCACAAACTTATTACAACGGTTTGTGAATTACCACTCATACAGAAGGATCCACCATTGCCTCGCAAAATCTGGCATCTCAATTCTGCAAACTGGGACGATCTAAGGGAGTTCTACCTAGATTTTTCTTGGCTCGACGTCTGCTTTGGCGCTGACGACCCGTCAGTCTGCTGCGAAAAGATCACGCTAGTAATCTCTTTAGGAATGGAAGCATACATCCCAAATTCTATCATGTTACCATCAAAAGGAAAGCGCTGGTTCGACAGAAGATGCGAAAGAGCTGTGGGTAGAAAACAGCAAGCCTTCAAGTACTGGCAGCAAAATCAGACCTCTGAAAATCGCAATTATTTTGTCGAAGCGAGAAACGAATGCAAGCGTGTTATCGATGAAACTAAGGACAAACACAATCAAAGGACCAGGAATAAACTTTTGCAATGCCCCAGTGGCTCCAGGAATTTCTGGTCGGTAGCAAAGGCAGGAAGTAACAACTTTACAGAAACGTCTCTCCCACCTTTGACAGACGAACGTGGCATCACGGCGACTACAGCCAAGGAAAAAGCAAACATGCTCGCGGAAATGTTTTCTTCGCACTCTACCTTAGACGTCTCCCAAGGCAAGACTCTCCCCACCATATCGAATATCAACACTACCATGGCAGAAGTCAAATTTCATCACCGTGATATTCGTAAAATCCTTAAAAATCTAGATACGCAAAAGGCATCAGGACCGGACGGAATACCTGCCATCGTGTTAAAGAACTGCGCCAACGAACTAACACCCGTTTTTTTAAGGCTTTTTTCCCTGTCTTACGGAAAAGAGATTTACCCATCTTCTTGGAAAGTCGCTCGAGTGCAACCTGTTCCAAAAAAGGCAAGAAAACCACGCCCTCAAACTATCGTCCAATTGCCTTGCTTCCAATAATCTCCAAAGTCATGGAACGTGTAGTCAATCAGCAACTACTCAAGTACCTCGAGAACAACAAAATAATCAGCGATAACCAATACGGCTTTCGCAAAGAGATATCGACAGGAGATATATTGGCCTATGTCACTCATATATGAAGTAGGGGCAATTGAGAACTACGGAGAGTCTCGAGCGATTGCGTTGGATATTTCAAAGGCATTCGACACGACTGCCAGCCTCTCTATGCAGCTAGATTGCCAGTTTCCTTAAGAGCCGATCTATGCGCGTTGCAGTCGATGGACAAATCTCGGACACATTCACCATCAACGCGGGCTTGCGTCAGGGCGCAAAACTTTCACCAACTCTCTTCCTAATCTATATTAATGACCTGCTGACCGAAGCAAATAATCCTGTTTACAGTTTTGCAGATGACAGTACCCTTATCTCCCACTTTAGATCAGAAAACCCTTACCAGCGGCTGAGACTCATCACCGCAGACAAGAGCAGATTACAGCGATTAATCAAGACCTGGCGAAAGTTCAAACTTGGGGCGACCGAAATTTGGTCCAGTTCAATGCAGCAAAGACCCAAGCAGCCACGTTTACCAAGAGGGTTAATACAGCGGGCACTGACATCATTATGGCAGGGTCGACTATTCCTTCATCCTCGTCAATCGAAATGCTGGGTATCTCGGTCAACAGCAATATGTCCTGGCATGACCACGTTTCTAGCATCGCAAAATCAGCCTCCCAGAAGCTTGGTGCGCTATTTCGCAACAAAAAACTCTATACACCGCAGCAGTTGCTCTTGCTCTACAAAGCGCAAATAAGACCGTGCTTAGAATATTGCTCAGATATCTGGGGTGCCGCACCAAAGCAGACCCTAAAGCTGCTGGATTACATTCAGAAGAGAGCTGTGCGTCACGTCGGCGACCCGGAGTTGACCCGGAATCTAGATAGTCTGGAACACCGCAGACATGTAGCCGAGATATCTCTGTTTTACAGATGCTTTCACGGCAGATGTGTCCCAGGATTTGGTCCGTCTCATCCCGCCCCTGGCAGCTCCTTTCAGACAGTCACGACAGACGGCAAGAGCGCACCAGTTCGTCGTACAACTGGAAACACCTAGAACATCGCTTTACAAGAACTCCTTTGTCTGGCGCACTGCATCACTGTGGAACTCACTCCCAGGACATCTGTTTCCCACTACTTACAACTTACAAATATTCAAGAGCCGTGTCAATCAACACCTTCGCACACAGACCGCTCGTCGAGCGAAATAGGGTCTCTCTTTAGTGTGTGTGCCACTGCCATAAAAAAAAAACTGATTCGTGTGGTCGTTATGCAGTTAATTTAATGATCGGAAAACTCACAGAAAGAGCTTAAAGTCAAATTATATTGCCTATATTCAGGAAAATGTACAATAATAGCACCTATCATATGCCTTATTAAAAGCTTACTTACTATTGGCATATACCCTAAATAAACGGCATTGTGTTAAACTTTACCATAACCGAAATAAGTCTCGAAATGCAGCCGACTTTAATGTTTTTCGCTGCATTATAACGCGATATTAGATGAACTAACTACAAGAACTATCACCCACTAGTCCCACGCTTCACAAACAGGTCCCCTAAACACTTTGCTCTAAAAAGAAACACTTGGCCAGAGGCCGTGTCTATTAAAAATATTGTAAACTAGAAATCATATTCACTAAAAAAGAGCACTCAGTTTAAAGTATGAACTTGATGCTTGATTTTCAAATACAAATTATTATGATTATTATCTAAACATATTTTAAAAACAATCAGTAAACTTTTAACAAATTTTAGTATAAAAGATCAAGCGGACCGAGTAAACGACAACTTGGTTCAGTTCGTGGATCCTTGAAGGAGCGTTCTGGCATCTAGTTCACCCCACTGTTCATCTAGAGCTATTTTGTACCTATACACTTGGGCTCTTGGGTGTTCAACCTGAGTTATTTTGTACCTTAACGGGAAAGACTGTGGGGGTTAAACTCTCTTTCGCATTTAGTTCCTTTACGGAGAATGCACAAATAAACTTCACTTAGAACACGTAATAAAAATAAGTTAATTAAAGTCAGATATATAAAGTAACCCCTGCGACTCTCATAGGGGACAAACACACTGAGAATGTATAAATATAGGCATATATGTAACCGTCATTACAATCTTACTGAAAATTCCGTCTTTTCAGGATCCTGGTGCAATGAATCCGGACTGGATACAGCCAAGAGGTAGAAATTTCCGCTGGCGCCACATGGAAACTTCTGTCTGACACTATATTCTGCGAAGGTTCAATTCCTTTCACCTGGCAAATTTGGAACCCTATGGAAGAAGTATCTTTAGCCGTGGAATCAGAGTTAAAAACATTAATTGATAATTACAATATAACACATTTTAAAAAAGTAGCAAAAGCCAAAAGAGCAATTTCATTATCATTTGTTGCTGATGGCCTTAACTGGTGTTGCAGGGTCGCTACACAACAAAAACTTGATTCTATGGTCATGGACACCGATGTACTAAGGCGTCGTATGGACAGCATTACCAAGGGATTGAGTACAACTATAAAAGTATTAGGGCAAGAATCAAAGGAAATCCAGGAAGTTCAGCAAAAAAATTGCAGCTGCGCTTAAAATAATTGAAGGGAAAATAAAAAATTTAGAAATATTTCCAGAAAATTTTAACAATCAAGTAAAAAGAGGAGAAGCAGTAAAACATAACCTAATCATAGCCGCAGTAAAAAATAATTTGGAGTTATCAAAAAAGATAATAAAACTTACCAGAACTACAAGTAAGGAGGACATCTTCCAATCCTGCAAACAGCACCAATTACTAATAGCAATACTGGAACCAGCCATCCTGAGGGAAGATTTAATACGTCTAAGCAGCGAACTAGATATCGGCAACCATGAGTTGACAGTCCATTTTCAAGATATATCCAAATATTACGAATTGCCGATTTGTGAGTGTAGTTTCACCGACAATAAATTATTTATTCACCTAAAAATACCTATAAATGAAAAAGATTATCAATGGAAAATATTTGAACTAGTCACGTATCCATTTGCATGGCAAAAACAAACTTGCATACAGAGCTGTTTAAGATCATTTAAAAATGATTTAAATCAAAGATCAAAGATACTTTTCATTTGGACAAACGATTTAAATTAAAGATCGTTTTGTATATAAAGAAAGATTTAAATAATAAATCTTTTTTATATTCAAATCTTTTTTACATTTCAAATTATTTTAGGAAATATTTAAATCTTTTCAAAAGATTTAAATATTTTTTAAAATCTAAATCTTTTGAAAAGATTTAAATACTTCCTAAAATGATCTAAAATGTAAAAAAGATTGAAATCATTTGGTTGGTTATTTACAACGAATTGGCGTCGTTGGTTATGTACCATTAAAAAACCCTTAGAGCGTAATCAAAATGTTATTTATATAAATTAAGTGAAAAAAAAAGCAATAGTGTGACGTCACCCAATCTAAATTTTAAAAAACAATACAATCCTCAATAGGTACGTCAAAATATCATACAAAAACCTAATTAAAATGTTATTTAAACCTTATTTTTTTTAATGGAATTTTTGACACATTGTCGAATGTTTAAAAGCCGTTAGCATACCGTTAGCATTCATATAATTGGTAACTTTGCACTTCTTATTATGTTGGCCGATTATATTAATTAAAATGAAAACACTAACAGCATCAAATATACAAAATAGCTCATTATGTGCATGCTAGCAGCTTTTAAATATTTTACAATGTGTCAAAAATTCCATTAAAAAACCAGCGTTATTTTTTTTGACAATTACTTTTTGATAAAATCAACTTGAAATTTGACAAAATCCTATTATTTCAATTATTATTTTCTATATTTTTGCTTTGAATTTTTCCTAGAAATATTTTTCTAGCGGAAAAATCTATTTTACTTTTTAGCTAGGTTTTTTATGCTATTTTGTTTCCTTTTTACAGAGTGATTACTTCGTAAGGGGTTTGTTAATGACGCAGAAACTTTCATCGAAATTATCGGGAATGTATATTTTTAAGAAATCAATAATAGAAAAGTTTCCCATATACCCAATATATATTTAAAAAAGAAAATTAAGTAACAGGCATTAAAAATTTTTCATTACAAAATACAAAATAAACTTAGAACTAAAACACTTAGGATGTATTTATTGCTGTATTTTATTATGGTTAAACTCTTTTTAATGATTTAAATCTAAATCTGTGTAAGGATTTAAATTTTTTTGAAGATTTAAATCTTTTTACTGATTTAAATCCTTTTGGAAAGAATTAAATACTATTTTTAAATCAAAAATCAAAGATACTTTTCAGAAAGATTTAAATCATAAATTAAAAATCACTTTCAGAAAAAATATTTAAACTCAAAGTATTTAAATCAAAAAAGTATTTAAATCACAAAAATGATTTAAATCTCACTGATGGTGACAGATCTGCTTGCATAATAGATACCTTGCAGTAGCAATAAACAAAAACAATATGGAACAACATACAACACAAATAACAGGTACAGGATTACATTTATGCAAGCCATATGAAAACAAACTATGTTACTTACCAATATTTTGTGGTGGCATATTACAGGCCCTTCGTACGCGACAAAACTATTCCAGGGGACAACGGTAGAAGATTTGACAGCTCATTGTCCCATGCGGTGCCATCATTCAACCTTGCTGATTATTACGGAAATTGGCGACGACGAGTTTATTATTACACATCCTCAGGAGGGAACAACTATCGATTTTTTAAAGGATAGGTACCGAATTTTCTGGAAAACGTCCTGAACTGACCATAGATATGAGAAAAGAAATTAATAATGCTACTAATATAGAAAAAATATGTTTTGTGGAAGATAAAAACAGTTAAAGAGAAGAAAAAAATCATCAACTGTTTTTGCATTGGGGACCAATGCAAGACGGAGAGGGGCATGTGCAAACTAAAAATCATATTCACTAAAAAATAACACTCTAAAGTCTAAAGTTTGAACTTGATGCTTGATCTTCAAATACAAGTTATTATGATTATTATCTAAACATGTTTTAAAAACAATGAGTAAGCTTTCAACAAATTTTAGTATAAAAGATCGAGCGGGCAGAGTAAACGACAACTTGGTTCAGTTCGTGGATCCTTTAAGGAGCGTTCTGGCAACAAGTTCACCCCACTGTTTATCTAGAGCTATATTGTACCTATACGGGAAAGGCTCTTGGGTGTTTAAGTACCTTAACGGGAAAGACTCTGGGGGGTTAAACTCTCTTTCGCATTTAGTTCCCTTGCGGAGAATGCATAAATAAACTTCTCTTGGAACACGTCAGTTAAAAGAATAATAAAAATAAGTTAATTAAACTCAGATATATAATGTAACCCCAGCGATTCTCATAGCATCAACATAATTTAAGTAATATCTCAAGGGAGTTTCAATTTGCCTCATGAAACTGAATGGGTCGCGTCCGATAAGTCTTCAACGAATAGTCATGCGTTCCACGCTCCTTTGGTGAAATAGATGTAAACATAGTTAGCAACCTAAGTAAAAACCTTCATGTATACTAAACCTGGGTAGTAATCTTTAGTACGAAGCGAGTTTTTGTCCTCTATCATCATCATCATCTGCGCTACGTACCCTATAAGAGCAAAGAGGATCACCACAAGCCATAATTTCTGCCACACGTGGTGGTTAGCGCCCAAATCCTCTTTGACAATATTTAGCGAGCAAAGACCTGGGATCGTAATGCAAAAATCATGTTGACTGGAATAACCAATTTTAATTATCCCAATTTAGAACACGCGGCGGTACTATAACCCAGGTTGTAATTTATAAAACATTTAAAAACACTAATTGCCGCATTAAAATTTCCGGCGACTTAAGGAATTTTAAGTGTTCTTAGCAAAACCATTTTAATCGCTGGGCAGGTGTTGATTCCAGGTTTTTCGAGGACAAAGAACGAGCCTTGAAAGATGGTATGAAAAGCTAAAAATCTTTGGGAAAGGTTTAGTCAGAAAATATTCTTCACGCGCTATAGCACGTTACTATGCCCAAGAAATGCCTCGAAAAATTAGTCTGAAACTAGTCTCTACGCTTGGTAAATCGTTACTCTACCCAAAAACAGCAAGAAGCTTGCCTAATAGCTATAAAAGAATCGGGGAAAATAAACAGACTTACAGTTACTCGTTTTATTTAAGAAACATTAACACATTTCATTTTGTCGAATTCAGTTCCTCTAGATAAAATTCTTGTCATGTAAAGGCAGGAAAATTTGATTCATGTAACGTGCCTAGGTCACGGATTAAATGGAGTTGCCGAAATTATTAGAGCTTCCTTCCCGCTGGTATTACCAACGTGAAATGTGAAAAAATATTCATAAATGCCCCATTAAGAGTACAGTTTTACAAGGCAAATTTGCCCGAGTTACCATTACCATTCATAGCGAGTAGTGTTTTTTATTGTTTGTGAATGTTTTATTATAATTTATCGGCATTTTTCTACGTATTAGAATTTATAGAGTAAATATATTAATATGAATGTTTGTAGACAGGCTATATTCTTATCCACTAACCCAAATTTGTTGCACTCAATATGTTGGACAAGAGGACAATATAACGATAATTTTAAAATTGGCTATGTCCAGTCGAGTCGACTTAAGGACATTTTTCAATGAAATACTAACTATTTTTCCTACCAATAATTGGTGAAAAATGCTATTTAATACCAGGACAAAAAGGCGATATGTTACTTAAAATATTAGAAGCTGATTCGTCTAACGTGGACGGCTTCGAAAACAGTGACGAAAATGTTGCGTTTGAAGAAAATGAAGCAGACATTAATGAAGCTGATTTGGATGAGGATCAAAAAGAATGAGATGTTGGATAAGAGGACGACATAACGATAATTTTAAATTTGGGTATGCCCATTCGACTTGACAGGCATTTTCCAAAGAAATACTAACTCTTTTTTCTAGAGGTAATTGGTGAAAAATGTTATTTAATGACAGGAAAATATGACGATATATTACTTAAAATATTAGAAGCTGATTCGTCTAACGTCGACCGCTGCGAAGACAGTGGCGAAAATGTTGCCTTTGAGGAAAATTAAGCAGACATTAATGAATCTGATTTGGATGAAGATCAAAAATGATGATATGCTTGAGAGGAAGACCAAGGATGAGATATGAATATGTTGGATAAGAGGACGATATAAGGATAATTTTAAATTTGGCTATGTCTAATCCAGTGGAAATAAGGACTTTTTAGGGTTTTTTCAAAGACGTGCTAACTCTTTTTTCTAGAAATAATTGGTGAAAAATTGTATTTAATACCAGAAAAATATAGCGATATATTACTTAAAATATTAGATGCTGATTCGTCTAACGTAGACGGCTTCAAAGACAATGACGAAAATGCTGCATTTGAAGCAGGCATTAATGAACTTGATTTGGATGAAGATTAAAAAGGATGAGGTGTTTGAGAGAAAGACCAAGGCTAAGATATGAATATGTTGGATCAGAGGACAATATAACGATAACTTTAAATTTGGCTATGTCCTGTGGAGTGGACATACGGATACTATGAAAATTTTTCAATGAAATACTAACTGTGTTTCCAAGCAATAATTGGCGAAGAATGCTATTTAATACCAGGAAAAAATGACGATATATTACTTAAAATATTAGAAGCTGATTCGTCTAACGTAGAAGGCTGTGGAGACATTGACGAAAATGTTGCTTTTGAGAAAAATGAAGCAGACAAAATAGTTATTAATGAATCGGATTTGGATGAAGATCAAGAAGTATGAGATGTATGAGAGGAAAACCCAGAAAAAAATATGAATATTTTAGCAGAAGAAATTCAAGAATAATCTTATGATGGAGTGCAAAATGAAGAAGTGCATTGGGACTCTGATGACCATTTAACTTTAAGTGTGTACAAAACCAAATTAACAGAAAAATAAGGCAACGTTAATTCTAGATCACATTTTGAAATTCCAATGACTATTATTGAAAACTGTGATAAAAGCAAAATTTTTCAGCGTCTGATTATATTACAATGTATCTCGACGAAAACATGTTCGATCGAATTTGCCACTCTGCAAATATAAAATACATGCTACTAGATAACAAGGCTCTAAGTTTTTTTTAAATAACTCTCCTATTTTCACTTCTAAAATATCCTAGAATAAGTATGTACTGGGCAAAAACCACAAGAGTGTTTGTTATAGTTTCCAGAATGACTAGAAATGCATTTCTTGTTATTAGAAAGCACTTGAAAGTAGTTGTTTATAGTGATATTTCAGAAGAGATGAGCTTTGGAAAGTTAAACCTATCATTAAAAAAGATAGACACTTGCTTAACCCTACCAAGAGAAGCTAATGTTGCAATCGATGAGCAAATGATATCATCCACGGGAATGTATGGTGTCAAACAGTTTGTGCAAAGTGAACCCAACCCTGGAGTCTTGTGTGTGCAACACCATTTGGGTTGATTTTAGATTTTGAGATGTAACAAAGTAAATATATCTTGGTAGATAATTCCGTAAATCATTTAGGTGTAGGTGGTTCAGCCGCCATCATGCTTGTTGAGATACTACGAGAGGATTCACATATCCTTAAGGACAGATACTTCACCACATTTTCTTTACTAGAAATTCTTTCAAAATGAAAAATCCATGGTGCTGACACAATATTAAAATCAGGAATTCCAGAAGCGCTTCACCTAGCAACAGAATGTGTTTTAAAAAGATTAGAAAAAGACTTATATGGACAAATTGAAAGATCTGATTGAAAAATTACCAACTTCCAGTGATATGATATGAAAGTCGTTTTTCTTGCATCAACTTTTTTGCAAGAAAAACCCCAGATGGATGCAAAAGATGGTACAAAAGTTATTTTGGTTCAGAAGATGAGGAGGAGCGCGATGATGATGTATCAGAACGAAGCTCAATGTAGACAAGAAAATATTTTATGGGCTTTAATACTTCAACAAGGACCACAAAACCCTCATCACTTTCACTGAACAACGCCAACGCCAGAAGTAGGCAACATCCTCCAATTTTGAAAGGTGATTTGAAAAGCTTAGTTAGGCGCAAGTATCCAGAGCGCAACTAGAAAATAAAGTTTTTTCTACTGTATAACTTACGATCGTAACTGTTTTTATGAATATTTTAAGAAAGCAAAATGAATAAGCGGAGTTGTTGTTGTGTGTGTCCAATAAATTGGACTTTTCCATAAACTTCCAGAAACGAAAATAAATTATTTTTGACTGAATGTGTATGTTTTAGTATCAATAGCAGTCAAAATATAAAAAAATATATAATCTCACTTTATACATTTTTTGAGTTCAGGTCTCAGGAGGATAAACGATATTTTTCAAAGGGAAAAGTTGGTTGGACTAATTTTGAACCAGTTGTTTGCAAATAATGTATTTTTGATAAAAATACAGACGGAGCATAATTAATTTTTTATTGCTTGTTTTACTATGTTAATCATTTTGCCTGTCGCATAAAAAATTTCTGTAACTGAAGGGGCACAAAAATGCATGTGAAAAACTTCTTTGGTGAGAAATAATTATTAATAATGGATGGGATGGGAGGGAGGAGAGGATTTGTGATTAGAAATAATTCTCCAAACATATGGAGAGTTATTGATATTGGTAGCAGCTGCGATGCCAAAGGAGATTCAGATCCATCCATCCATCTGGATGTGTGAGAGAAGATAGCCATGAAGGGAAGGTGTAAAACGTAAAAAAAGTTATAGGCAAAAATATTATTTCACAATTTATTAATGAGTTTTGTGAGTTGGTCAGAAGAGTAAATAATGTTATTTTGATTATTTTTTTAATTTTTCTGACGCTTCATATTTTACAGCTGCAGAATTCTCATGTGAGATCTATAAGGACAGATTGTTATGCTCTGCAGGCTGTTCAGGTACGGAAAGCTCCCGTGACGGGTCTCTGGGCTTGGCTTTGTATATGATCTAGATATTTGAGGAAGTGAAAGGATGAGAATCTTAAGTAGCTTAAGGGGGTTTTAATGTAAGCAAATTAGACGTAAAAATCACGAATAGAAGAAAAAATTTATAAAGTTTTGAAGCTTTGGCTGGCAACTCCTAGTAGGAATCCAAATACAGATCCGAAGAGTTACCACCCCCCCTAAATGAAATGAGTACTACATGTGTCTTACTTATCAATCAAAGGGGAAGAGTGCTAGGAAGAAGGAGAGAAAGCAGAAGAAAAATATAAAGGAGAGGGAATGAGGAAGAAGATGCCAAAGAAGAAGGGAAACAGGAAGGTCAGAAGAAGGGGAAAAGGAAAGACGTAAAAATGAAAAAAAAAAGGTCAAAATGGAAGGGGGATAAAAATATATGAATTTGAATATATTAATTTACAAGATTTTAATTTATTTATCTAGAGTGAGGTTAATAGCGGTATCAAGGGTAGGTGAATATCGTGAAAATGACGTATGGTGTCAAAGCTGGGCGCTATCGACAAGTATTATTTTATGGTAAGTAAATGTTTCATACATTATTGCATCCTTTAACAGCTTAAATAAATAAGAACATATGACTTCGAGGCCTATTTTAGATCCTTCTCAGTTTGATAAAGGCGGTTTACTTTATGGGATTAGTAAATAAGATTAACATGACAGAAACGCTAGACATCTAAAGCGGCCTGAGTGCTTTAACCCTTTGGCCCCTCTTACAATCTGCATAACTTGAGTTTGATCGAGTTACAGAAATAATTTGTTCCGAGAAATATAATAACTTTGCTTTAGCTTTTATGTAAATACGTTAGTTTGTTTAGATGCAGGCATGGAATTTCAAGAACCGAAACAATTAGATTGAAGTTGATTCGGGGTATTATTCAAACTCGGCCTTTGCATAACTGTAATTATCATGCATTCATTTCATATTTCAATATTATTTTCATGAAATTGTTCAATTTAATAATTATCATAAGAAAAATTAATGTAAGAGTTTACCAATATATTTAGTTGCTTGCCTATTAGTCAGCATATACGATATTATAATAATAATGATAAATAATAAAAGTAACAACATCAGTGTGCAGAGGAAAATGGCATTACGGATTTCTAATGCATACCGTACTGTATCTAGAGATGTACCCTAGTAATATCAAGCCTCATATCAGTAGAACTTCTGATACTGGAAAGAACTTAAGGATACAAAAGTAAAGAAGATAAAAAACGGATAAAGGAAGGAACCCTGCTAGAGTGGCAGAGAAGATGGAACCTGACAGAATATGTTTTATGGACCAAAAGGCTTACCCCCCTACTAACACATTAGTACAACCGACGCCATGGAAAAGCACGATACTTCCACGCACAATTTCTGACTGGCGATGGATGTTTCAGAAAATACCTAAAAAAGTTTCAAAGGGCCGAAGATCACAACTTCCTGTACTATGAGGAACTGAACACGTAGTCTTTCACTACATGAGATGCGAAATAGAAGAGTGGCAGTAGAGTGGAGCAACGTAAATGAATGGAAGAGCACCTTGGAAAATCGAAGTGACAAAATGCTAAGTGATATTAAGCACTGGGAAGAAATCGAAAAGTACATTAGAAAAGTACTGCAAATGAAGACGAAAAAAACTCTCAAAGGCTATAGATGCAAGCAGTTTTCACTATCATCTTGAAGTAATGATTCGGCAGAAAGACGCAGGAGGGAAGCTTTTTAATCAGCAGGTGAACCATTAGAGGGACTAGCTGGCCGTCAGATCAACAAGCCGATGCTCTAGAAGATTATTTTTGCATTCATTTTATCAAATCGAAGATGCTGAACATTTCTCGTTCTACGCGGTACGACTCCTTGTATTATCGGTATCAAATTCATTTCAAATCAAATATTTAACAAATATTTTCTGGAGTTAAAAGCGAATTGTTACCAGATTTATATATGCCATAATTTCCGCTTTTACTACATATGTGTTCAATAAATTCTGTTGGCCAAAATAATTGAAAAAATTTTAGAGGTGCAGTACGTAGCTGAAAATCAGTTACATAGTGTAAAATTGACCAAGGAACAAGGATATGGCCACAGATTTGACCTACGACATAAATCTCCAAAAATATTGGTCAAAAACTCTCAAATTTTACCAGAAAAATCACAAATCTTGGGGAAATGTTCAAAAAATCTTTTCTTTGACTATACAAGGCGGTCATCTTGTAGAGAAAGAACCAGCGAATCCAATGAGCACACAGATTTTTAGGACGAACCATTCAGAAATTGCGCGGCTTCAAAGTTGGAGGTTTTTGCATTCTTTCAAAAAACTAATTTTTTTTATCTCGTGGGACAATGTCCGACCTACAGGACTATTTTGCGATGTACCTAGACATCCTGGAGCGCTCGGTGCGGCAAGCAAGAGGCGACAGGAAGTGACAAACGTGAGCTGTGCTGCTGCGCAGTGCCCTTTTCCGGAGTGCCAGGAGGGCTCAGGGTAGGCAAACCTGCCAAGCATGCGCGTTGGATAACTTGCCTACCCGGGGGCTTATTTGTATCGAGCGTACGAGATCCCGACTTTTTATAGCGCGACTATAAAATAAATGTGCAGGCTTTTCATATTTTAGGTTAGTTTGGGTTAGTTTTGGTTGGTTGCGCCCCGTAGGGAGCGAATCGAGCGAAGGGCCATGCATGAAGTGTTCAAATATTTGGAGAAACGTAACAGGGAGTGTTCTAGCTAACAATTATATAACATTTATATTACAGTCACACTATAAAAAGCGGTTTACTGGATGCTCGATACAAAAATGCTACCCGGGGGCTTCGGCTGCTGACGTCCGGCGCTGTGCTGTGCGTACGGGCCAGTCCCTTCCCTCCAACTTCGCCTGCCCTACCGTCTCTCCCGTCCAGTCTTCTCTCACTAGTCGACCAGTATGATGAGCCTTCTTTAAATGATGCCCTCACCAAGGCCCTCAGACCATCCGAAACTTTGAGTATTTTCAGTGTATATGTTGTTGTTCGGCTGGCAAAAAAAAACAGATCCATTACAATGATCACCGACGTCTACAGCGACGAATCAGAAGTGGATGTGTCACTCCTGATGCCAAATCTGCCAGCCAAGGAGCTAAATTAGCCAAAAGACATGAAAACTGCAACAATTCCACTTTCGCATGTGCTTTGTGAAGTAGCACTTGAAGAGATGCTTATCAAAATGTATTTAACTTCCTCTGATCTGGACAAAATGTACACTCTGAGAATTTTGAGAAGGCACCATTAAAGGCTCTTATTATTTTGTTTCATATGAAAATAAATTTACTTACTTTGGCAAGAACCTCATGTATCTCATTCATTACAAAATATCAATACACTATTTAGACGGTCACACTATACCCCAGAAACACCCCTGACCATAGGAGAGTTACAAAGGCACCTGGAAAACTACGTGAGAGGAGACTGGACGGGAGAGACAGTAGGGCGGGTGAGGTTGGAGGGAGGAGAGGGAAAGAACCTGGCCCGTGCACAGCACAGCGACGGACGCCTGCAGCCGAAGCCCCCTGGTAGGCAAGTTATCCAACGCGCATGCTTGGCAGGTTTGTCTACCCTGACCTCTCCTGGCGCTCCGGCTAAGGGCGCTGCGCTGCAGCACACCGCACGTTTTTCACTCTCTGTCTCCTCCCGCTGCCTGCACCAAGCGCCCCAGGGAGGCCAGGTACATCGCAAAATTAGGTCGGACATTGTCCCACGAGATCAAAAATTGAGATTTTTGAAAGAAGACAAAAGCCTCCAACTTTGAAGCCGCGCAATTTCTAAACGGTTCGTCCTAAAAATCTAGGTATGTGCTCATTGGATTCGCTGGTTCTTTTTCTATAAGATAACCGCCTTGTATAGTCAAAGAAAAGTTGTTTTGAACATTTCGCTATGATTTGGGACTTCTTTAGTAAATTTTGAGAGTTTTTGGCCAATATTTTTGGAGATGTGTGTCGTAGGTCAAATCTGTGGCCATATTCTTTTTCCTTGGTCCATTTTACACTAGATAACCAATTTTCAGCCACTTAGTACAAAAAACCTCCGCGTAATCTAAAATATCCAAATTCAAGTAAAAAATGTGAAAAAAAAAACGATAAATTGCTACAGTTTAGCCAATAAATTTTTGCGGGACCTAATACTATGGCTTTTGACTACCCTCTAGATCAGTAACATGCCCACAAAAAATCAGCCAAATCGGAGGGGGTCGATGCCAAGTGTGGCTCGTCTTAAATAATTTTGCTCACTAATTTTTTTCTTTTTTTCATTTTACTTGCAGATTTTTTTTTTCATGTGTTGCTATTAATTTTCCAGTAGAAGTAGTTTTTTTCCACAACAAGATGGTAACGTAATGCATCCACACAGTAGCAAAATGACAATTATTTTATAAATATCTTTTGAGGTTAAAAAAAAGTGGTTTATCACAAAAATTATATTTGGTATATATTTCGCTTTAACTACATATATTCAATAAATCACTTTTGCCAAAATAATTTGAAAATATTTAGAGCTCTAGCATTTCTTTGGACGAGCCCTTTAATTACCGTTGACAGATGCTGTAATTTATTTTATATCTCTAGGCGAGCCTCATTTATGTTTTCCTCTCCTAGTCAAGTATTCTCATGTTCACGTACATTTTTTTTTGCTACTTTATTTTTTCTGAAATTTCTCTTTACTGTATGAAACTACTTTTTCACCAATACAGTCTTTCTTTTTTCCATTTTCTGTTTACCTGCAGATTTTGTTTTATTTTGATTGTATATATGTACTGAGCACAATTTTTCCATCTTTATTATTATTAGATTATCAGTTGGTTTGGCTAAAACATTCTTTCCCAGTAGACGTAGCTTGTTTTTTTTTTCACAACGTCGATGTAATTATCTAGTCCGGAAGGTAAGAGAACAATATCAAAAGCTTCAGGTTCTTGAGTGTTGTTTATGATCTCTATTAATTCCTCAGTTGTAAGCGGTCTTCTGCCTTGCCCTTTGCAAGAGTTTTATCTCATCTGTGGTTTCTTCCTCCAATCCTCCAACATACAGACGTCAATGGACACAAATACAACATGCCAATAATTACCAGATTTTCGTCTTTCAATAAAATATGTCTCGATATTTCTACCATCTTCTGATATTGAACTCTATCAAATGCCTTTTGATAGTCCACAAAGCAGATGAGATGTTATAATTTATAGTTCTGCGTCTTTGGAAGAGTGCCTGGATATGAAATAGAGCTTTTCGTGTCCCAACCCCATTTCTATAGTCAAATTGTGAAGTTGACAATTATTATTCGCATAGTTTAAATATTCTTTGATCCATTATTTTCAGAAACAATTTTAGGAGGTGGTTTATAAAGTTTATTATTCGGTAATTTACACCAAGTGTATACGATGTCACCAAGTGTATACGATGTCAATGTGAGCGGTCGTGTCTCCGTGAGCTCTGCAAGTTTCTTTGCATATGATGGTAGAAACCTTTATTTAAAAGTCAAGTTTGGTGTTATTGTGTTTGTTAGTGACAGAGGAATATTCCCGTGACGTTCAAAATCACTTATAAAGTTTACGTCACTGGATATTTAGTTCTAATCATTTTCGAACCCATTGTTGAATAGTGCCACGGTATTTATAGTTCCTTGTCGCCGATAAAGTTGCAGCCATCAAATTCGAATATGGCAGGTGGAACCAGAAGCAGTAGCAGGTCGGACGATGAGTATACTGAAAAACTAATAAATAAAGTGTGTGCCAGTTTTGTACAAAAGCTAGAGGAAAAAATGGACCAGAAATTTAATAAGCTGGAAACCAAAATAACACAGGTATGTGAAAATTTTCAAACCTTGAGTGTAAATGTTTCTACTACAGCTCGCAACGTAAAGGAATTACAAGGTCGTTCAGACAATATTGAGCAACACCTAAAGCGTAATGGTATACGCCTATGTGGGTTAGAAGAAACCGATCAGGAAAATTTGGTCCATGCTGTATCTGTTTTTCTTACTGAGAAGTTAAATATTTCGTGTGACCGAAATGAACTTGAGTCAGTGTTCCGCATAAGTAACAAGAAAGACAAAGCCGCTAAGGGACCACGTACCGTTTTAATTAACTTTGTGTCAAATATGAAAAAGACTGAAGTAATAGTGGCGAAGAAAACATTAAGAAACTCGCCGTATTCGATATACGAGGATCTCACCCGCTGTCGCTATGAGATTCTTTCAGCAGCTAAGAAGAAATATGGCAATAACCAGGCTTGGTCATCTGGTGGCAAGATATTTTTTTGGGACCAAAGGAACAACAAGAAAGTAGAAGCCATATCATTAAATCATATATAAATAATATTAAACCCAATAATTGTAAAAGGATAAAAATATATTATCTTACGGTTGGTTGTATGTTTATCGATCTGGTAGGACTATACTGTTAAGTTCAAATCATCCTATGTACTAGTTTTTGTTTCCATTGTAATGAAGCGATAAATAATGTACATATATATATTTTTTTTTGAAGGTTTATTTCGTTCTGAGCGTTTATAAAAATAAATAGAATACAAATATTTGTGAGGCTATCTTGGTCTTGGTTATTTCAGGCTTTACCGATAAGAGGCTTCCTTTTTTATGTTTTTAAGGCTAACGTTTAATAAACAATAATTATATCTCTCTTTGTATGTTGTATATATTACTTTGCACAGTTGCCATGTTTTGTGAGATATACCTGAGTATTATTATTTTTTGTGGTTCATTTTCATCCCGAACTCAAGTTTTTAGTTAGTCAGGTTTATACCTTAATTTTTATTTTTTAGCTCATGGATTGCATGCATTGCTTAACATGGCTTGTATGGTTGCTAATAATGACTGTCTAAACTTTTCACATTTGAATGTAAGATCTTTGTGTTCTAGCGGAATTTGTCACGGCGGAGCAACTCGATATTTTGGGTCTTTCTGAAACCTGGCTTCATAGTGGAGTTGCTGATAATGCTTTATATATAAATGACTATAATATCGTAAGAAAGGATCGAGAGGGTCGTGGTGGAGGTGTTGCTTTCTATATCAAGAATTTTATTAAATACAAAATACTTGCCACCCCTCCTTCGTCCAGTAAACTAGAATATTTGTGGATAAGTATCAAAACTAGAGGTAAAGAGTTGTGTTTTGGGACGCTTTGTAGACCTCCAAACGTTAATTTATCAGACTGTATCGACGAGTTAGAGAACATTTTGGTTTCCTTTTTACCAAAGTACGACTGTGTTCTATTTGGGGGAGATTTTAATGTCGATTTATTAAAAAACAGGAATGGTGGTACATTGTACATGAATAATTTTTTAAATAAATATGGCCTAAGTCAGTTAATATCTTCTCCTACGCGCGTTACAAGTACTTCTTCATCTCTAATTGATGTGTTGGTAACGTCTCGTGAACAATTTGTTGATAACATATTGATAACCCCAATGGATGATGTTACTGACCACTCTGTAGTTCAATGTAGTTTAATAATTCAAAAAACTAAGCCTCCAATATCTTTTCGTACTTATCGTGATTACACGAATTTTAATAATGATGTATTTATTGATGACTTGATGCGAATTGATTGGGATATTTTTTATAGGAGTAATAGTATTGATGAAAAGGTAATTTTTTTTAATAACAACATTAGGGATATTTTTGACCTTCATGCCCCATTGAAAACTGCAAGGATTTCAAAAGCACCGGCTCCATGGCTGACGGATAATTTGAAACTTCTTATGAGATTGCGTGATAGAGCTCGCACAAAATTTAATAAAAATAAAACTGAAAGTTCTTGGCAAGCATATAAAAGTTTAAGAAATTTTGTAACTACTGCCGTAAGAAATGAAAAGCGTGCTTTTTTAAAACACAAGTTTAAAGCCGATCCAAAATGTTTCTGGCGTACCCTTAAATATTTAAATATTAATACAACTCCAAGAGTCTGTGTAGATAGTATAGGTACTGCTTCCTTATTTAATAATCACTTTATTAATAGTGTACCGATATCTGTTGTAACAAATCAGGAATTTATCTCTCACAATTACATGAATCAAACACATCCAAATATTCGAAACAAATTTAAATTCACAGATGTTGGCTCTGATTATGTTGAGAGGAAATTGCTCAGCATTGAAACAAACGCAAAGGGAGTGGATGATATAGATATTAAAATGCTTTCTTTAATTGTTCCAATTTTGACGAACCAAATAACACATATCATTAACTTTTCACTTCGTACTTTGGAATATCCATCCGTTTGGAAGTGTGCAAACGTTATACCCCTCCCTAAAGTTTCAAATCCCACACATGTTATGCAGTTCCGTCCAATAAGCATATTGCCTGCTGTGTCCAAGGTACTGGAGAGGGTTGTTAATGAACAACTTACCGGTTTCTTCAATGAAAATAAAATCGTGCCGGCCACGCAGTCCGGATTTCGTCCACTTCATAGTACTACTACTGCTCTACTTAAAGTAACGGATGACATTTTTCGAGCTTGTGATGGCGGTAGCACCACTTCTCTTGTACTTTTGGATTACAGCAAGGCATTTGATACTCTGGATCACGAAATTTTGTGTACAAAGTTAGGGTATTTTGGTCTCGACAAATCGTCATTGCTTTTCATGAAGAACTACCTAAGGGATAGAAAGCAGCGTGTGGTGGTTGGCAATAGTCGGTCAGACTTCGTAGTGTTGAAAAGGGGTGTACCCCAGGGAAGTATACTTGGTCCTTTGCTATTTTCTGTGTATACATCTGACTTTGCTAATTTTATGAAGATTTGTAAATCTCATCAGTACGCCGATGACATGCAAATATATCACTCGTTTTTTATTTCTGAATTTAAAAATAATAAACTGTGATTTGAAAACAATTTATGAAATTTCACAATCTCATGTCTTGATTCTGAATGGCGCCAAATCGCAAATCATGTTATTTGGCAAACACCGTGAATTTCTGTCAGTAAACGATAATTTTGTTATCGAAATCCATGATCAACGCCTAATTCCTTCAAACACTTGTAAAAATCTGGGTCTCTCATTGGACTTTCAATTGCGTTTTGGTTCGCATGTTGCGACCTTTTTGCGAGCGGGATTTACTAAACTACGTACTCTCTATATGCATCGCGATTTTCTTTCAACCGACATAAAACTAAGATTATGTGATTCCCTGATATTGTCAAATTTGGGTTATTGTGATGTGGTATATTGGCCAGCTTTAACAAGTAAAGATAAAAATAACTTACAGAAATTACAGAATTCGTGTTTAAAGTTTTCATACGGTCATAGGAAATTTGATCATGTATCTCCTCTTTTTGATAAATCTAAATGGCTCAACCTACAAAAAAGATTTTCTGTGCATTTGGCTACGTTGACTTTTAAAATTGTCACAACGAAACAACCTGAATATCTTTTTGAGAAACTTAGTCGTAGGTCTGATACCCATGGAAGGTCAACTAGACACTGTAATCAGTTTAGTATCCCAAAGCACAGCTCCGCTTTGTATCAGCGTTCCTTTACTTACAATGCCGTGAAACTTTACAATTCCCTGCCTCCCGGAATAACATCTTGCTCCACCGTGACGGGTTTCAAGAAGCGTATTAAAGTATTTGCTGGTGAATCTTGATAGGTGTATGTGAACGGTATAGACATTTAAGTATGGGTAGTAAGTAATTTTATTATTTTTTTTTATTTGGTTCATTTAGTACTTAGTAATTATAGTATTGTGTTAGAAATTTTATTACAATTTATTTATTTTTGCGGTTAGATATGAGTAGCTCTAAGCTAGATCTCGCCGCTATTGAATTCAATTTTTGTATTTGTTCTTAAACGTAATAAAGACATTATTTATTTATTTATTTATTTAATAACTGCACATTCTTATTTGCCTCTATTTTTTGCGCCGAATTATAAACTCTGGCTTTAGCCTGCCATAACGAATTTTCTTTATCATCAGAAGAGTTTTTGAAATTCTACTTATATGTTTTTAGGCTCTGTTCCCTTGTTATTGTAAATCCAACCGTTCCGTAATATGATTTTTGTTCCGAATTCGCTTATATTTCTTCCTGCTATGAATAACAACTTTTATCTCAAACCTAATTTCATCTTTCAACTCAAACTGGCCCGGTAACAACAATATCGAAGATTCACGGCAGAATAGCGTAAAATATTAACCCATCATGTTCGTTTGAAATTAATTTTTCTCTGAAATATATTATTTGATAATTATTTAGTTATTTCAAAAGGCAATTAATATTGTGATAATTTTTATGTAAACACAGCAGTAGATTAACATATTCTAATATGCCAATCAATTCCAATATGCAAGTTTGCACGATTAACACACCTATCCGTGGCAAGAAGTGAAGGTACGTGATGGTGTGCGCGAATGCTTTTTTGGCAAAATCCAATTTGACCAGAGATGTTGGAAGGTAAGGGATGGTGGAGCATCTTGTTTTTGAGCGTGTCCGCGGGATGACTTTATTTTTGTTATTTTTCTATTTTAGTTTAATTTAACTTCTTTTTAAATACCTACTTGATACAGTGTACGGAAGGATAACCGGAAACTTCCTTTTTAATTAGGATATGTCTGGTATTGATTTTTCATATTGATTGAAATAGATTTCATTCACTACCTAGTTTCTATTTGAGTACCTGTTTATTTACCTGTCAATTTGGCAATACATATATTAATTAAGTATTCATTTTGTACTTAATTCGCTTTAAAATATAATTGCTCAAAAAAAATTTAGACCGAAGTTCTGCTCAAATTGGCGAAGGGATTTTAAATCAGTTTTCTGTTTTGGATGCTTTAGCATTTGCCAACGTAATAGATTGAGGGTTATCTGCTTCTCTGTTTATCTATTTCTTTCTCAATAATATAAAATAAAATAAGTGACGCTGCCGTTTGAGACAGAAAGTTGACATTCCTGGTGAACTCCTTAACTGCTTTGTACAGTTTTTTCTATATTTTATTGCTTCTGGTACGAGATTCAGGCATTTAACCAAGAGATCTTTCAGTGACATCACAAGACAGATTCCATGGCCTAAGCCACTTTGGACACCAAACTCCAAGAAACACGGAGGAACTTCAAGGTGGTGAACCAGCACCACCTAGAATATTCCGTTCTAATTTCATTTCTCATCTAAGCTTTGTCAGAGGGAGACTAAAATAAAGCCATTTTTTGTAGACATTTTCAATCCGGGCGCAACTCTATTGTCATATGGCCTTTTATGCTTTTATCATTTGTATCAAAAAGTCTGTTTTGTTGTTTATTACCGACGATTTTTCCTTCCTTGATTTCCGGTTTGTTTTATTTTACCCTTTACTTTGCCTTCCAACCATATCTTTCATTTTACGATGAACATTAAAGCTGTCATGTTTCTGCTGTAGAATTTCTATTCCTTCACATTTCTCTATTGCTTCTGTTTGTTTTGCTTTCCTAATCGTTTTTTTGCTATGTTTGTTGGTGTTTTTGGATTTCGTTCCATTATTTGGAGAATTTTAATTGTCATCCGTCTTTTTTATTATAATCTGGTTTAAAATAAATTAATTGTCTAAATGTCGTACATTTGGGTGTTCTAACTGTGCCACTGGCTCAATTCGGGAAACTGTCATTTACGGTTTTCCCCATCTCGTAATTGCATTAAAACGATCATTATCGTGTAAATTAAACCACATTCCAAAATAATCAAGTGGAACTTTAGAACTCTGGTTTCCATGTTGACGCGAACATAATAATTAGTAATAAAATGGTAGAAGTTCTAAAGAGTTTTATTACCACCAAGTTCTGACTATTTTCAAAACAATT
>MU191167.1:20804-37640 GCA_016904865.1 Pissodes strobi | reverse complement strand
ATTAAAATCTATGCTCCTCGGATTTCAACAATATCCGTCCAGCATTTTCATTCTAACTAGTCACGAAATGCTTACCACATGCAATCGCGTGGTTACAAAGCAAGTCATCTAGTAGATCTCGGGCAGTTAATATGTCATTTATACAAACTATCAATCAAAGCTCAGAGTAACAACAACCTAACGATACAATTGCTTGCTAACACTGCTCATCCAGAATAGTACAACTTACCAACCTCAGTATGTGACTGCTCATGTTCATACTGCTCAGACCATTCACTAGCCCACACTCTGATTCGGTCCTTGGAAACAACCAGGAGTTCACGCTTGAACCTCCACCTCTCCACCCTGAAAGCGCGCTCGTCCATTCTGACACATTTCCATTTCTATTGCGAGCATACTTGCAACGGTCGCTACACACACACCCTTCAACCTGCCAATCTGCTCTCGATTCACCAGTTGGTATTAAATGATGCTCTAGGTATATAAAATGATTTAGGTAAACCTCTTCTGCCGTAATTCGGCCACTAAAGTAAGCTACAATTCTTAAATTCGAATCAGATTTTTGAAACAATATTGCTCATCCAAATATATGGTTTTACCTAAATATTCAACACTTTCTACAAAGAATTTATATTTTTTAATGTTTAATGAAAAACCCGCTTTATACAGCGCTTCAAGAACGAGTTCCAAAGAGCGTAAACCTTCAGCTACACTATCTGATGGCACCAGGATATCATCCATGTAGTGTAGACCATCGCACCGAATCCTTCAGAGAGCCCAATGCATTGTTTATTGCTTTTTGAAATACTGCTGGGCATTATAAGATCCTTTACACAAAGAGTGCACTATATAAAAATTGGCTTTTCTCATTGGTCGATCCGCATGGCCCTCCGCTCGCTTCGCTCGCTACGGGGGCTCAAGAAAAGGAAACTAACCAGGTGCTAACCCAATCTAACCCAAGACATACCCAAAATCAAGAAAAAAAGCTGTTTAGAAACATAATCTTTAAAAAAAAATAAAAAAAAGCAACGCGGTTCGAACCCGCGTTTTCCAGGTGAGACCCAACGACCTAAACCTCTACACCACAAGAGCTCTCGATAGAAATTGATTGCATCACGCAGACATCCCGTAATACGAGATGGATCGACCAATAGGAGAGGTCGATTTTTACATAGTGCACTATTTGTGTAAAGGATCTTTAAATGCTACTGCTGGTGCATTTGCAGACCAAACGGCATTCGCACATATTCGTAGTGGCCGTCTGGTGTGACAAAAGCACATTTCTCAATGGATTCAGCGGCGATAGGGATTTGATGAAATCCCGACGCCATATCTAGGGTAGAAAAATACTTTTTACCACCAAGTCGATCTAAGTGATCATCAATTAAGGGTAGAGTGTAGCGGTTTTTTATCGTTATACGATTCCATGACCTAAAATCAAATCATAGCCTGTCACTACCATCGGATTTTTTTTTACAAGTATTACGGGACTAGCATAGGGTGATTCACTTTCCTGTATAATGTTGTTTTTTAGTACATTCAAATTTAAATTTAAATTCAAAATAATTTTTATTCAATCGTCAATAATTGAGCGCACTTTTCCCTTTTCGAACATTGACAAGCGATATGGACGATAATTAATTATTTTATCACTATTTAAATTCATATTAAGTTCAGCAGATTTAACACAACGCGTAATATTATTTCCAAATGTTATCATTTCGGAATATTTTGCCAATAATTCCTTTAATAATTCCTGCTCGCAGGTATCAAGATTGCCGACAGTAAACAACGGCGGCGCGGCGGCGGGTAAGATGTGATAATATTTATTTTACTGAGTTCAATAAATTTCTTTCTTACAAGGCGAGTTCCTGTGAAATCAGTTTCGATCGTCACATCATTGTATTGCTGCACAGCGTTTTTCACAATGATGAGATCATATTCCATTTCGCAGTCACGTACCAAGTAAAAAGTTATCTCAAGGGAAACGTCAGCACATTGAATAGTTGTTGTTGTTTTACCATAAGTATTAACAAAACTATAACGCAATACTTTTAATTGACAAAAATGTGGTTCAATATGGCAGCCCGTAAGAGATGCCGTTTTTTTTTTTCGGACATTAAGGATTAATTAGCCCCAGTGTCAATAAGGCAATAAACTGGGAGACCCCTAATTTTAACTATTGTCAGGTCATTAGAAAAATTATTTTTCTTTACAGAAATTTATACGAGGTTCTTATCACTATCAGCCCGCTCTTTTGCCCAACAAGAATCAATATCATGCCCCAATCTGTTGCAAAAATCACAAGGTTTGCGCACTTCTGTGCTACGGTCGTTTTTATATTTTTTATTTTTTTCAGCTTGGGTCTCGTGTACTACCCTTTTGCACTGTGCTTGTAAATGGTCGGTTTTACCACATTTAAAACAACGTTTACTCGAATTTTATTATTGAATGATTTACTTGTGCCAGAGACGGACTCGAGCGATTCCAAATTTCGTTTACGTGAAACTTTAGAATAGCTAGATAACAAAGCAATTAAAGCACTTGTGGTATTAATATTGCTATTTAAAGCACCCATTTTAACAGGAATTTCTCTGATTTCGCCAATAATTAAATCAACTAATTCTAATTCAGAAAAATTAATTTTGGTCCTATTAAGCAACAATAATAATTTTTCCCTTGTATACTCACTGTACTGACAAAGGAGTCGCTTGACATTCATACAGCTTCTTTCATAATTAAATACCACAAGAAAGATATTTTTATCATATCTAACACTGTACTCACATAAAGGTAGTAAATAAAAAAAATAAATAAATACTACCATTTCACGTCCATTTCACTTAAATTCAGCTCCGAGATTTTCAATTTCGATACACCAATCGGTAGCACCATTGTCAGCACTCGCGGGGTCAAAGATCGGAAGGGCGACGTCGCGTCGCTATCCGTACGACGCCGACGGTCGCGTAACGACGCGTTTGCAACAAAATTTGCGGCACGTCCATGACACAAAAATATCGCAATGTTAACGGGTGGGCCAATCCGACTTCTGATAATAGATTAATAGTGAAAAATAAGTATTGTATAGCCACGATATATATTATCGATAGGATCTGTGCGAAAACAACGTACAACTGATCTCGCTACGACACTCAAGGCGACCCAATTCGTTCTGCCCGGAGGAACACGTATGTGAGGTCGTCCCCTCTTTCCCCTGTCTTATCGGGTTCCCCGTGCTTCCTCACTCTTGACTGCCGATGTCCTATATGCGTAGACATAACAAAAATATAATAAATTGCTAACATGTACGTGTGTTAACTAAAGAATAAAAGCATTTTCATTCCATATTTATATTACTAATTATAATTGATATAATTACATAGTTTTACTCTAGAAAACAATTTAAATGTATAAATGGTTATTTAAGTATTATTTCAACATTTGAGAACTAAGTAATTTTAGGATTACCTCAACGGAGTACCTATATTAAATTACTATTTAATATTGTAAATTTTTATACCTTAAATTGTTTATTTTATCTCGTGCCGCGCCGCTCCGCCGATAGCCGCCGAATCGAGACCTAACCACCTAGACCACGAGGGCTCTTGGCACAAAACGATTGCATCGCGAAGACATGGCGCGATTAGGTGCCCAAATCAATGAGCTTTTGTAGCGCTACAAAACCTAACCGATGTCAGCACCCTGGTACCATCGTATGTGAGCATGTGTAAATATCCCTCCCGGCGCGCCTTAAGAAGTGTCTTCAATAATACATGTTGCTTTGTTTTTTTTACTTATTTAAATTTTGGCAAATATTTTTTAACCACATATATAGTGTCTGGCTGGACCGTGACTTGATCGTGGTATACCTAAAAAGAACGTTTAAAGAACGGGACTAAGGCAGAGCAGCACTCGAATGTCGTCGAATTAGCGGCAGCGTTTAAACATAACGCCACGGTCACGCCGCGCCGCTATAGTTCGCCAATTCGCAGTCGCGGTTATCTCTTTATACAGGCCGACAGATTCCTTAGTGTACGAACGGGGTGAACCGTGATTTCTAATAAGTTGTCACGGTGGCCAACCGTTCCGAGTGCAGGCGCCGTGATAAATCACGGTACGTGGAATTAGGATCGATCTCTAGCCATAGGATCTCCCTTTAGAGTGTGTGCCACTGCCATAAAAAAATTATGTAAATCGTGGAAATATGTAATCAAAATAATAAATAATAAAGTAAAGCTTTAATAACTAAAGATACTCACCATGTTTTATGTTAATTCTATCTTCTCTTCGACAAGCACGAATCCACTGCTTTGCTAAGTCATGTTTTGGAAACCGGAAATATTTAATATCACTCCCTTTGGTGGTCCTATTATTGTTTTTACATGTAGCCACGGCACAGTTTGGCATAATTATACTATAAGTTTTTATTTTAAATAATCCTATAGGATTATATGTTATAACATATATAAATACAAAACAAATAAAAAAATTCACTTAATTAAGTAAATTATGACAGCGTCAAATTTTCCCAGATGTAGATGCGCGGGTGGGTCAAAAACGAGTCTAGAAATCAGCATACCGTTATATGTGTATCGTGGTAAGTGTCATGTTTTCTCGTACTGTCGTATTGCCACATTTGTTTTATTGTCTGGAAAAACTTTTTTTTTTTGGGAAATAAAATAAAAATTTACACGAGTTTTTATTCAAATAACTGGTTGAACATACAAAAAGACAACAAATGATACAAAAAGTCGAAAATCAGTTAGGGGATTCCAAGAAAATTGTATGTGCTGTTCATGAGAGACAAAGTAAGAACTGGCAGACCAAAAAGCGCAGCAAATGATGCAAAAAGTTCAGAAACATTACAAATGTTCATCTAATCGTAACCTATCGTTTAAGATTAATATAGCGTTTGGGAAAAAGGATTTGATTATGGATCCCAAGATTTGGCCTGCCGGAGTAATAAACCGTAGATTTTATGTGAGGCAAGATGATCAACAGCTTTTTCCACAAGCAGCTTCCCAAGTCACAAGAGATTCGCCAAGAATATAGGAGGTAATAAAAAATCATTATTAATTTATTACCAGAATGCAGGTGGCTTTAAATCTAAATTGCATGATTTTCAACAATCTGTTAATTCTAGTGTATATGATGTTCTCGCATTTAGTGAAACATGGCTTGACACAGATATTTCTGATTCAGAACTGGGATTAGTTGACTTCAACATCTTTAGAGTTGACCGCAATATCAATAACTCAGTGAAGAAGTGAGGTGGAGGAGTTTTAATATTGACAAGAAAAAGCTTAAGAGCTAGGAAGATTGAGCTTACAGAAAGGAGCTTAGAACAAGTGTTTGTTCTTATTGACCATGGTGCAGATTCCAATTCCTGGATTATTGGATGTCTTTATATACCACCTGTGTCCAGTGGTGATATTTATCAGAGACATTGTGACTCTTTAGAGGACCTAAAAGAGTCTTATTCTAATACTAAGATTATAATGGTTGGAGACTACAATCTGCCAGATGCTAACTGGTCTAAAGATGAACTGGGTCTTACTGTGGAATGCTCGGAGGCATCAGCGGCTAACATACTAGCAAATAGTTATGCTTTCATGGGATTAATGCAGCTAAGTAATGTTGTAAATAGTAGAAATGTTATGCTAGATTTAGTATTTAGTGATTTTAATGATATTAGTGTAACGGATGCAGTTGATATTATTTTCGAGAACAGCTTTCACCATAATGCGATTTCCCTTGAGGCCTGTCTGTATGAATCGTCTAAAAATGTTATGTGTAATGTGTATATGTATGATTTTAAAAATGGTAATTTTGTAGCAATTAATGACTGCCTTGCTAGCATAAGTTGGGAGGAATTGTTTAAGGGGATGAATGTGGACGAGGCATGCTCTGTCTTTTATGAGATTTTACACAATTTAATAGGCGTATGTTCCAAGACAATTGGTAAAATCTTCCAATTTTCCAAAATGGTTTGATGCACACTTGAGGCGGCTCACTGTTGAGAAGAAGATTGCTCATTGTGACTTTAAGGCTTCCAAATCTCAAATTTCTTATCGGGCTTTTTCTGATTTGAGGCGGCAGTGCAAGGAATATTGTCCTATTCGTCATGGAGCGTATTTTGGATGGATTGGAGAGGAATTTTAACACTAACCCAAAAAGTTTTTGGTCATTTGTAAGGGACCACAGGTCAGGTAATGATGTTCCAGATTCGGTTGTTTTCAACAATCAGTGTAGCAGAAATCCTAAGGAGAGAGTTGACATGTTCTCAAAGTACTTTTCTTCTGTTTATGTACCAAAGATCCCCGTACAAATTCCATCTTATGAGCTTCATACTGGATTGGAAGCCAGTTCTTACCACATTCAAATTTGCGATCTTTTTGAAGCAATTAATAATCTTCCAAATAGATTGACTTCAGGGCCAGATGGTATTTCGGCAGTGTTTCTTAAGAGATGTGTGTGTACACTTGTCAGGCCATTATCTGATATTTTCAACCGTTCACTGCCGACATCTGTTTTTCCGGCTCTGTGGAAGTCTTCTTACTTGAGACCAATTTTTAAGAGTGGTCAAAAAAACAATGTTTTAAACTACAGGGCAGTTTCTCTGCAATCAGAAATTCCAAGGCTTCTGGACAGCATAGTCAGCAAAAAATTGGCTTGGGATGTGAGGGGTTTAATGGACCAGGTACAGCATGGGTTTATGTCTGGCAGGTCAACTACCACCGGTCTTGTGCTTTACCAAAACTTTATCATTAACAATTTGGAACACCATAGACAGGTTGACTCTGTCTATACGGATTTTTCCAAAGCCTTTGACAGAATCAACCATAGTCTTCTTCTTACTAAGCTCAGGGCTTTGGGTTTTGGTGGTGCTTTGTTGGGATGGCTTGAGAGCTTTTTGTTCGATAGAACGCAGGTTGTTAGGTTGCCATCATGTATTTCGGATCCTATTGAGGTGCCATCTGAAGTTCCTCAGGGATCTCATTGCGGACCAATTTTGTTTAACCTTTTCATGTTGGACTTTTTACCTCATATCAATAACAGCAAGTTGTTGATGTATGCTGATGACATTAAGCTGTTTCGGCAGATTGATTCAATTGGTGATTGTCTTCTCTTGAAGGAGGATCTTGATGGATTTCAGAGGTGGTGTGCAGTGAATAGTATGGAATTAAATATCTCAAAATGTAACATCTACACTTTTTGTCGTGGAACATCCATAACTTATGATTACCAGCTGCATGATGTCTCTTTGGCAAGGCCTGATGCAATTAAAGATCTTGGAATTATGCTTGATTCCAAACTATCCTTTTCCACACATTTTCAAGGAATAGTTGTAAGGGCTATGACCGTGTTGGGATTTGTTCAGCGGCTTACTGGTGGTCTTTCAGTGGTTACATTAAGGTCTTTATACTGCTCACTGGTCCGACCTATTGTGGAATATGGCTCTGTTGTATGGTCACCTAATTATCAAGTTTATATCCAGTATATCGAGCGTGTCCAACGAAAATTTGTTAGAATGGCCGCTTTTAGGACGGGTTTGGCTAGAGAGGATTTCAGCTATGAGGAATTTCTTTCAATGCTGAAACTAGATTCACTTGAAGCTAGAACAAAGTTGCTGGATTTTTGATTTTTGCATGGTATTCTTAACTCTAGAATTGACTGTCCCGAGTTCTTAGCCAAGATTGGGTTTAGTGTAGCGGTTAGGAGAGGCCGTCACACTTCTTTATTTGTAATACATTTCCATTCAACTAATTATGGGTCTAATGAATCTTTGACAAGGATGCTTCGTCACGCAAATGACTTAATTTTAAAGAAAAATATTTGTCTCTTTAATATTTCGCTTGGCAGTCTTAAATATAAATTAAGAAGTTTTTTGATATGTATGTTTTTGTATGTATAAATTGTTTCGACATTTTAAATTGCTTGTTATTCTAGTTTAAGTTTGTATTTTGTCCGGTGTAATTATAAGTAAAATAACTTGACTATTGTTTACAAATTTTAATCAATTCTAGTTATCTTTGGGTTAGATATATTTTGTAAATGGATGAACCGTTAAATAAATAAATAAATAAATAATGCTCATACGCTACAGAAAGAAATGTTGAACAAGCAATAGATGTTAGTCATGTATCGATTGAAAAAAGTTTAGATGCACACAGATTTCACCCTTACAAAATAATAGTGACAAATAATAAAGGCTTAAATAATACAGTAACAAAACATTATAAAATCCATAAAATCTTTCTTAAGAACATGGTTTTTATCTAATTAAATGTTCAAAATGTCTTCCCTGTGCTGCTTGGCAGTGGGCAAGTTGAAAATACATTTTTTGTATGGAATTTTGGATTATCTCTGCAGACACTTCTGATGCCTCGTAGAGAATCCGATTTCTACAAGTCTACAAGATTTTCAGGTTTAGTTATATAAATAAATTTTTAAGGTGGCCCCAGAAGAAGTAATCCAAAGGCGAGACATCGGGCAACCTTGGCGGCCATTCAATAGAGCCTCTTCTACCTATTCATCTATTGGGAAACGTCCTATTGAAGTATCCCCTCACTACATTGCCATAATGAGGGGGCGCTCCATCTTGTTGAAACCAAATGTTAGCAAAATTTGACCCAGCTAAATTTTGAATTTCTGGTATAATTAAATTTTGCAGCAGGTCTAAATATTTTTCTGTTGTTAAATTTCCCTCAATCAAAAATGTCCCAACAATTTGTGTTCCAAACAATCCAGCCCAAACATTTAGTTTTTGAGGATGTTGAGTCCTTACTTCTCTCATCCAATGCGGATTTTCATCAGACCAGTACCTGCAGTTATGCCTATTAAGCACACCATTTATCATGAAGGTGGCCTCATCCGTAAAAACAATGTGCTTAGAAAAATTTTGGTTTTCATCCAATTTCCTCATCATAACATCGCAAAACTCCATTCTCCTATCAAAATCATCTTCAAAAAGTTCTTGAACCAAATGAATTTGGTGAGGATGAAACTTAATTTCATCTAAAATCCTTTTAATCGATGCATGACTACTTGCTGCTTGTGCAACATTTTTTACTGAAGTGTGTGGGTTTTCGACGAACACCGGTAATGTTTCTGAGCTTTTTGTTTCATTTGTTGCACTTTTTGGTCGACCAGTTTTTATTTTGTCTTGATGATTTTTTGAACAGTAGATTTTTCAATAGGGTTGCGATCCGGAAATTCATCGTTAAATAAATTCGCCACCTCTTGAAATGACCTCACGTGATCTCCATATCATCACATCATAACAATTATGATCCGCTCTTTTTCCTTTAAGTGAGCCATTTTACTTCTTATTATTACTAGCAAAAAATCTGGCAATTTCACAATGTAAATTAATATGACACTGACATTTTGAAATTTTTTATTTAACATTTACTGGTGACTTAGTAATGTATAGAAAGGTAGTCGCTACCTTTACAAAAATTCATCATTTTTCCTGGGACGTAGATGAGTTCAAAGCATTATTTTTTTTTAAATACATACTCTAAATTAATCGAGGACTCCGAAAAAAATATAAAATGCATGGTGTTCCATCGCATCGAAACTAAATGTCAATATCTCGTAAACGGTAGGTCTAAAGACGTCGCAGATCACTAATGAATGCAGAATCATTGTTTATGCCTATATCCCACATTTGAAGCCGTTTGATACAGGGACTTCCGAGTAAAATAGCCGTTTCCATACTTTGATTTCCCGGTAACATCGAGGTGAATATGGGCCAATCATAAAAATATCTTAGATGCAGACTAATTCCCTTGACGATCTTAACAGGCTTAATAACGTCTTTGTACCAAATGCCTTTTCATTTTATGAGACTACCTTCGATGATTTATTTACTGATAGTTCAAAAATAAACAAGGCAACCATATGTTCGGTACAAATACTAAAGTTTATATAAGAATACTAATTTAACAAAACTAATAAAGCTGCAGATCGATGATAGATAAATAATTAGTTGTCTTTATTTCCAAACAATACATATTGTACACTGGTTCGTCAATATAACAAAAATTGAACGAGTCTGCTAGTAGGTACTCGAGACACTGATGTATAAACATATCCTATATCGACATCATCGACATGAAAATCTAATTTATTTATTTATTTATTCACAATCGGATCTTATAACAGATATGTGTTTCGTCATTATTTATAAAATTCCATTACAACTAAATAAGGATACAATTAAAATTAAGACCATTTATACAATAACAATAAAAAGATATTAATAGTTACACAAGCAAACAATAATAACAAAAAAACTAATAAAACATAAATCCTTGAAGAACTAGATACTCAAAGGGCATCAGGCCGGACGGAGCAGTTTGGGTGTTGTGGCAAAAATTTTTCAAACTTGATATGCATAGTATGTTTCAAGACATTCCATCCTAGTTGTTTTGAGAGGGATTGGAAAAAGGGTATAAGATTAGATAGGCATAGGATATACTGTACAGAAGAATGCCGAGCTCAGAAAACAGCTAACGAGCAAAAGGAAAACATGCTGGAGGCTAAAATTGATGAGTTGAATGGGAAATTAAGTGAAAAACAGGACTCTATCCTACAATCACAGGGTAGAGATGACTGCAATCACAAAGACAAACACTTAGAAGACATAACAAAGTATAAGGGAATCATTTCCGCACTGAACGATGAAACCAACCGACTCTCAGAACTTAACAATTGCCTGGAGACTACATTGGAAGACAAAAACCATGATCTAGAGATCGCAGAACGCGATTTGGAAGAGTTAAACAGAATGAATAATAGCTTAAAAACCTCGCTAGAAACACTGGAGAGTGAAAATGACTTTTTATCCAAGGAAATGAAGCACCTAAAAGAAGAAATATGCAGATTGCAACATCTACCAAAAATACAAGAAAAAAGGATATACAAAAAACCTGATTGTAATGCCCATATGGTACCAAAAAAAAAAGATTCTGTTATTGGGGGATGCTCTGGCCAAGAACTTGAGGAGTGTCATGGAGAGAAGTTTGGATGAGTCTGTCGCAGTAACTTCCATAATCAGGCCTAATGCATCACTGGACAGTGTAGTGGCTGGACTGGAAAAGATCACAAAGGATTTCGATGAAAGAGACTATGTTATTGTGATGGCTGGTTTAACGAGTGTTCAAAGGGGCCTTAGAGTAGAGCAGGAGACTTTAATAACCCTTAAAACGGTTAGTGAACAAACTAATTTGATAATTTGTTCTGTACCTTTATATAGCGACAATAAACTCCTCAATGGTATTATAAATGAACATAATAAAATGATTTATAAAAAGGTATGTTTAGAAAAACATTGTAATAATTTTTTTCATATAAATTCTGTTATAAATTCATCTTTCTTTATAATTAATGATGATAAGGTATTTATTAGAAATAGTGGTAAAATTAAAATTGCTGAAGCAATAAAAAAGACCATAGAGAAAAAGAGTAATTGGCAACAAAAAAATATTGTGGATAATCAGAATGGAACCTCTTTTTTATAAATAACTCTATATTACTACTTAATAGTCAAAGTCTTCTCTCCAAATTAGATGAAATTCATGGTTTAATTATTGAAAAGAATTATGTTATGGTGTGTTTAACTGAAACAAGAATTACGGAGGAGATATCAGACTTTGAAATCGCTATTATAGGGTATCATTTGGTAAGAGTTGATTCAAAAAGTAGACACACGGGTGGAGTATTGATGTATGTTAAAGATTCTATTTCTGTGTTGAATGTTGAGAAATACTGTAGTGGAATGAATTATTGGATTGTACTAGTTAAATGTTTATATATGGGTAAAATTTTTATAATTGGCAACGTATATCACTCTCCTAGTGCAAGTCATGCCGAATTTTTGACATTTTTTGAGCAGTTATGTGATAATATTTCCGATAGTGTTTATCCAGTTGTCTTAATGGGAGATTTTAATATAAATTGGATAGATAATACAACCTACGCCAATAAATTAAAGAAAATTATTAATGATAATGGTATGCAACAGTTAGTTAATGAAATAACACATCCTTATAATAATACAGGTAGTACAATAGACTTGGTGTTTAGTAATAGGTGTGACATTTTGCAGTGTAAAGTATATGACACTCCTCGTATTAGTGATCATTTAATAGTGGAAACTAAAGTACAGCTGAATATAAGGAAAAAAGAGGATATAAAGATTTATACAAGAGGTAAAATAGATTATGGGGAAATGGCGATAAGATTGTCTGGAGTGAATTGGAAATTTGTTGGTAGAGATATTGATATAAAGTTCGAACAGTTATCTGGAAATATACTTAAAATTCTTGATGAAATAGCTCCTAGAAAGGAGAAAGTAATAAAACCAAGATTTAAGGAATGGTTTAATGATAGAGTACAAGAAGCAATTGATCTTCGTGATAACAGTTATAAACAATATAAAAGAGATAAAACGAACGAGAATAAAGCAAGGTACAAGTCGTGTAGGAATAACGTAGTAACTGTAATTAGACAAGAAAAAACAAATTACTATGAGAATAAGGTGGATATGTACAAAAACAACCCTAGAAGAATGTGGCAAACTTTGTCTGAATTAATTACTGACAAAAAGAAGTATAAAATAGAGAAACTCCAAATAAATGATGAAATTCTTACTAATTCTGCAGATATCGCTAACAACCTAAATGAGTATTTTGTAACAAGTGTCACGGAGATAGTGGAGGAACTTAATTGTGGAAATGCGGAGATGGAATTTCAAAGAGAAACTATAATAGGCAACACAATTACTTTGTTCAAGTCGATAACATATGGAGAATTAAAACAAATCGTGTGTTCTTTACCAAATAAAGGAAGTCCAGATAATATCACCATGGAAATTATAAAAAATACATACGATAGTGTTGAGAAGCCGATATTACACTTAATTAATATATCGCTGGAAGTTGGAAAAGTTCCATCAAAATTGAAAATATCCACTGTTACCCCAATACAAAAGGTCAAAGGAACAATTAAACCTGAAGAATTTAGGCCAATAAATATGTTACCCGCCATAGAAAAAATCTTGGAAAAAGTTGTATATGGGCAATTAATAGACTTTATTACAGTAAATAATATTTTAATCACGAATCAATCTGGTTTTCGAAAGGGACACAGTTGCGAAACAGCGATACAGAACGTCTTGCATGATTGGAAAAGTATGGTCGATGATAATTATATGATAGGAACAGTGTTTTTAGACCTACAACGAGCATTTGAAACACTGAATAGAGGGATACTGTGGTGGTACTGTAAATACTAAGATCAGTGGTAATAATTGATAGAGCTTTAGACTGGCTTATTGATTATTTGAGTAACCGAAGACAGCTTACGAGAATTGGGGAGGAAACTTCAGTGGATCTACAGAGTGATAATGGTGTGCCACAGGGAAGCACATTGGGGCCACTGCTGTTTCTGATCTATATTAATGACATCCAGCTAGCAATCAACACTTGTGAAGTCCACCTGTTCGCGGATGATACCCTTATATATTGTTCATCTAAAAATATTGTTGACCTGGTAACTACGATCAACCTAGACTTGAATAGGTTGTCGGATTGGCTTAATAATAACTCACTTAAATTAAACACAAAGAAAACTAAGTTTATGTTAGTAGGGAATAAAAAGTATCAAGAGGAGTTTAAAGCAAATGGTAGTAGTGTTTATATTAATAATGATAAAATTGAAGTTGTCGATAAAATAAAATATTTGGGTGTTATTGTGGATAAGTATCTTAATTTTAAGGATCATATTTTGTATATGATTGGGAAGGTGTCAAAAAACGTAAACTTTCTTTCTAGAGTATCTTTTTTTTGTCACAGCGGTCTAGGTATACAATCTATAGTACGTTGATATTACCTCATTTAACCTTTTGCTCAACAATTCTCTATTTAGCTAACAAAAATGAATTAAATAGGTTGCAAAAATTGCAAAATAGATCAATGCGATTAATTTTAGGTGAGAGAAGGGAAACCCCAATTAGGGAGATGCTTAATAGGTTAAAATGGCTCCCTATTGATAAGTTCTTAGAATATCAGACCCTAGTATTAATATATAAAATGGAAAATGGTCTTTCTCCAAATTATCTAAAGGATAAACTTAAAAAGAATGAGTCAGTGCACACATATCCTACTAGAAATAGAACTAATTTTTATATTACTAGGAAAAATATGAGAAGTACCGAAAAAATGTATTTCATAAGGGACTGATATTGTATAATTCTCTACCACAGGTCATCAAGGGAACACTATCAGTAGCAGTGTTTAAAAGGCAATTGAGGGAATATATGCTGGGAGAGTGATTGGTTGTATCGGATTGTTAAAATAGTGAGGATTGATATTGCGGAATTGAAACTTATTTTTTTTTATAAGCATAAGTTGTATTTTTTAAGGTAATACTTTGTACATTTGTATTGTATTGTATAATTAGTCCTTGGCTAAATAAATAAATAAATACCTGCCATCGTGCTAAAGAACTGCGCCAACGAACTAACACCCGTTTTTTCCAGGCTTTTTTCTCTCTTACAGAAAAGGGATTTACCCATCCTCTTGGAAAGTCGCTCGAGTGCAACCTGTTCCAAAAAAAAGGCAAGAAAACCACGCCCTCAAACTATCGCCCAATTGCCCTGCTTCCAATAATCTCCAAAGTCATGGAATGTGTAGTCAATCAGCAACTACTCAAATACCTCGAGAACAACAGAGTAATCAGCGATAATCAATACGGCTTTCGCAAAGAAAGATCGACAGGAGATATTTTGGCCTATGTCACTCATATATGGAGTAGGGCAATTGAAAACTACGGAGTCTCGAGCGATTGCGTTGAATATTTCAAAGGCATTCGACAGAGTTTGGCATGACGGACTGCTCAACAAACTGCCGTCCTTGGGACTGCCCGCCTCTCTCTGCAGCTGGCTGGCCAGTTTCTTTAAGAACCGATCCCTACACGTTGCAGTCGATGGACACATCTCGGACACATTCACCATCAACGCGGGCGTGCCTCAGGGCGCAATACTTTCACCAACTCTGTTCCTCATCTATATTAATGACCTGCTGATCGAAACGAATAATCCTGTTTACAGTTTTGCAGATGACAGTACCCTTCTCTCCCACTTTAGACCAGAAAAACCCTTACCAGCGACTGAGACTCATCACCGCAGACAGGAGCAGATTACAACAATTAATCAAGACCTGGAGAAAGTTCAAACTTGGGGCGACCGAAATTTGGTCCAATTCAATGCAGCAAAGACCCAAGCAGCAACGTTTACTAAGAGGGTCAATACAGCGGGCCCTGACATCATTATGGCAGGATCGACCATTCCTTCATCCTCGTCAATCAGGCTGCTGGGTGTCTCGGTCAACAGCAATATGTCATGGCATGACCATGTTGCTAACATCGCAAAATCAGCCTCCCAGAAGCTTGCTGCGCTATTTCGCAACAAAAACTCTATACACCGCAGCAGTTGCTCTTGCTGTACAAAGCGCAAATAAGACCGTGCTTAGAATATTGCTCACATATCTGGGATGCCGCACCAAAGCATACCCTAAAGCTGCTGGATTCCATTCAGAAGAGGGCTGTGCGTCTCGTCGGGGATCCGGAATTGACCCGGAATCTGGATAGTCTGGAACATCGCAGACATGTGGCCGATATGTCTCTGTTTTACAGATACTTTCACGGCAGATGTTCCCAGGATTTGGCCCGCATCATCCCGTCCCTGGCAACTCCTGTCAGACAGTCCCGACAGACGGCAGGAGCGCACCAGTTCGTCGTACAACTAGAAACACCTAGAACATTGCTTTACCAGAACTCGTTTGTCTGGCGCACTGCATCACTGTGGAGCTCACTTCCAGGACATCTGTTTCCCACTAATTACAACCTACAAATATTCAAGAACCGTGTCAATCAACATCTTCGCACACACACCGCTCGTCGAGCGCCATAGGATCTCCCTTTAGTGTGTGTGCCACTGCCATAAAAAAAAATATGCTTAATTGAATAACCAGACCACAAGCATCACATTGTTACCCATAACATTTTAGAGATAAAAAGAAACATTATAATGGCTATTAATATTCAACACAATACAAATAAAGGTAAAATAGAATAATTAAAACAGTGGTCTAACCCATATCAAACATATTCATTCACTCTAAATCCATTCATACACAACTAACTACCCTATCAGAGTAATAGCGGTTCTGTACAGTTAGCTTAAACCTCTGGCTTCAAAACTGATATCAAAAAATTCCTGCAGAGAATAAAATGTGTGTGACAAAAGCAGGTTTTTGAGCCCTGTCCTAAACAACACAGTACCACTGCCTCCCCTCAAGAGACCAGGCAGATGATTATAAATTTTTATTGGCATTACATAGCTACTTCTAGCAGTCATCGTAAACCGGTGATCAGGCAGCCTCAACTGGTCTCCGTTTCTTATTGGATAATTAGAATAGTCGCGAGAATTAGTGAAAGTGTCGATATTTTTCCTTACATACATGGCACTTTGTAGAATATACACTGATATAACAGTTAATATTTTTAGTTGCTTGAAGAGCTCCCTACAAGAATATGTATGATTTTTAAACAGCATAGTGCGTACTATTCTTTTTTGACATAACAACACCTCACCGATTCTTACAGCATTGCCCCAGCCGATAATACCATAGGACAAGGCTGAACCTACATATGCATGATAGTATGATATTAAAATGTTTCGATGTACCCTGTCTCTCATTTACCATATCACATACTGACTCAGATTTAGTTTTCTGATAATCGAGTCTATATGGTTACCCCAGGTAA
>MU191167.1:0-20794 GCA_016904865.1 Pissodes strobi | reverse complement strand
ACCCTTAGAATTACCATCTGGGAACGGTCACCCAAGTATTATGTTATCCAATCCCAGGGCAGACCTCTCACCCCATAATTATACAATTTACCTTTCAAAATCTCATGATGAGCCATGTCAAAAGCTCTGCTGTAGTCACAGAACAACCCCGCAACATACTTGTGCTTGTCAATATCAGCATAGACTTGATTTATAACTGCAAGTATGGCATCCTGGGTGGACAAACCACCCCTGAAACCAAACTGCATTGTTCAAGATATTGAATTTATTCAAGAATTTAAGAAGTCTGTCAGCAAAAACCCGTTCGTATACTTTAGAAAAGGCAGGGAGTAGAGAGATCGCCCTGTAATTTTCAAACCTATCCTTGTCATTTTTTTATGTACTGGTTCAACAATTGAAACTTTTAAGCATGTTGGAAAAATACCATCATCAAAAGATTTATTAATTAAAAGTGAAAGTATCTGACAAGTTTCATCAGCAACATTACGTAAAAGAGAACAAGGCACTTCATCAATGCCTGCAGCATCCTTCTTTGATATGTCAAATATAATTTCCCTTACCTCGTGGCCATTAGTGTGTTCTAAGAACATAGATTTGTCATTAGATATAAAATTTTTTTGCCATTTATTGTGACTACATGAACTAGTATTATTGTCTATATTTACAAAATAGTCATTAAACCTGTTAGTAATTTCTTGAAAGTTATCAATATTTGTGCCATTTTTATCAGTAAAAGAAGCAGGGTAAGACATACATGATCTTCGGTTAGTCTCTTTGCCAATCATTTTCCAAGTGGCACTACTCTTGTTAGCCGACCCCAGGTAGAGCTCATCATTAAGTTGCCTTTTTGAATTTTTAATATTACGTCTATGGTCATTTAGCAGACCCCTATAAGTCAATGCGACATCTGGATCATCAGAGTCCCTCACCTGCTCATGCAGGCTTTTAAGCAATTTACCCTCATTTATTATCTCTTCAGTTAGCCATGATTTTTTATTAGGTAATTTCCAATCATTATTGAGCTTACGCAATTCAAGGGGAAAAGCTTTTTCCATAATCTCTAAAAACCTATCATGAAACAGGTTGAAGGCCTCTGATGCGTTTCCACCGATCAAGACGTGCTCCCAAGTCTCATTAATAAAATACTGTTTAAAAGAAACAATATTTGCTTCCCTTTTAAAATTACGAATATAGCTAAATTGGATATTATTGAGACTTGGTTTTTCCCAGTTTGTAGATATTACCTGCATAAAGTGATCTGATAGATAACTAGCAACATTCATTGCAACCACATCATTCAAAACTGGACCGACAAACACATTATCAATAAGACTTTTAGTATCCCCATTTATCTTAGAAAAATCCGTTATACATGAGTTCAGACCAAAGCGACTTAAAATATGGGCAATTTCAACAGCCCTACAATCAGTATTTTTAAAATTTACACTAAAGTGGCCACATACAATGTGGTTTTTGTTGGGTTTTATACATTTATTTAAGTAACATTCAAGACTATTACAAAATACATTAAAATCAGCAGATGGTGCCCTGTATAAGCACGTTATAGTTAATGAGAACGAAGATACCTGAAGCTCTGAGGTACATACCTCAAAGGCCCTTTCAATAGCCATTTCCTTGAGTGTTGTTTTCTCCTTCCGTTCAACATCTTTTCTCACAAAGATGGCTGTGCCACCTCCTCTAGTAGTGGAGCGGCAGTAGCTTCCTGCTAAGACATAATCATAAACTAATAGAGTCTTTATTTCTTCCCATATACACCATGTTTCTGTCAAGGCTATTACTTCAGGGTATTCCATAGATTTCAGTAAGATATATAGTTCTTCAGTCTTGTCTCTCAGACTTCTGATATTGAAATTACATACTCGTACAATACTTGTTAGGGTGGTATTTTTTAAGCTGTAACAGGATCCCAGAGTCCCTGTGATTGTTGGGGTATCCTTTCCTTCATAAAAAAAAACGTGAAATCAGAGAACCATCTCACGTTTCCATGCATTCCTAAAGTTCTGTTGTTTTATTGTAACTTTCATGGAGCTATATAATTCAGGAAACTTGAAGGGATGCTCTACACACAAGGCTTCCGGGAAATGATTATGTAACATTCTCTGCAGTTCTTCTGGTTTAGTTGAGGGATGTAATCTACTTACATGCAACGAGACCATTTTAGGAACAGTCTGAATGTTTTCGTCAGCACTACTTCCTCCTACCATAATGTTACGATTTCTTCTACGTCTTTTTTGTTGTTGCTGCGAACCATCGTTCCCATTTTTTGGGTCATTCACCTCATCTAACTGGCCGGAATTTTGCAACTCAACCACTTTTAGCGCTTGTTGGGCCACCAGAATAGCTTGATTTACTTCTTTTTCTTGAAAAATCTTATTTCGTTTATTTACTTGGTTTGCGGCGCTCATTTTTGCATAGCTGTCACGATCACCTCTGTTTGACTTAGGCCGCGTGACGCCAGAATATAGGCAATCACTTATTTGGAATTGGTTGCCTGGCGTTAGAAAGAACACGTTTTACACATTCCCGTCACAGATACCGCCTGACGTGCGTTACATTTGTAACGTTTGCATTAGAATGTCTAATATTACACTTCACGCATAGCCCTCCGCTCGCTTCGCTCGCTACAGGGGCGCGACGAACACAAACTAACCCAAGGCATGCCCACAATTAAGAAAAAAATTTTATTTATTGATTCATTTACGTGATGTCCCCATTTACAAAATTAATAACCTAACCATAACAATCAGAAAATCATATACTTTAGGTAATTAAGTATACAAAACTTGCCCAATTCATACACAATACATTTATAGAGAAAATAACAAATTAATAAGTCCCATTATTCTACATTCACAATAAATTAAGAACTTACATAGAAGTAACCATATAAGACGACAATATATATTAAGAAAAATTTGAAATATTAGAGAAACTTTTGAAAATATGCAGATTTATCGATTTTCAATAAACTCAGTCAGACACCGCTTAAACCCCGAAGAACATATCTATTATGTCATAATGACAATTATACTCATTTCTCAGCAGGTGAAACCTATTTATAGGTGAATATTTACCATAGTTGGCGTGGTGTTGTTTTATTAGAAATAGTGGCATCTCTCTGAGAAATCTGGTATTGCATCTAAAATTTACAAGACTTATTACTGACTGACTTACTCTGATTGTTTACCGTCTTCATAACTCAACTATAGATTCAGTTGATAATATGCGTGATCTTGGTGTTATTTTTGACTCAAAACTATCATTTGTGGATCACATTACTCATTGCCGCAATAAAGCCTTAAAAATGTTGGGATTCATAAAGAGAAACACTAAAGACTTTCGCAATGTACTGGCGCTGAAGACTCTATATGTTTCTTTAATAAGATCTCATCTACAGTTCAGCTGCATTGTGTGGTCTCCATATTATGCAGTGCATATAAATTCATTAGAACGCGTTCAGCATAAATTCTTAAGATATATGGGTTATAAGCTAAATATTCCTATGGATGTGCTTGTATTTGATGACATTTTAAAAGTGCTTAATATCCAAACTTTGAGTACTAGACGTAAAATCGATGAGCAGCTCTTTATTTACAAACTTGTTAATAACGAAATTTATTCACCTGAATTGCTAACTTCAGTTTGTATAAATGTTCCTGTCAGAGACCTTAGAGCAGTGAACACATTTAAACTTGAATTTCATAACACACTTTATGGTCAGCATAAGTCGCAATAAATCGTGCAATGGCGGCAGCCAATCAAATTAGACGAGATATTTTTAATACTAGTGTCAACCAAATAAAACGGAATCTGTGATCAGTTACCTACCTATAGAGTCTATATCAACCCTTTTTTTCTAGTCTATACTTTCTACTTAGCCATCTTCATGTTTTAATTTTTTTATCCGATCGGACGAAAAACGACACCTTTCCGATGTGTTTTCTCACCGCAAAAGTCACGATTCCAGTATATTGTATTCGTTGCTTGGCAACATGCAATAACTGTACAAGAATAGAAAATAACTGTCCGGGAATATAACATTCCCGTCCTAGGCCGGGAATGTAACACTTCTGTTCTATTCAAACGCCTTGTTTGTCAGATCTGACGTCTATCAAAAGCAACATTTAGATGCTATTTCCGTAGTTACGTAATAAACTTCAAGCTCGCTCGATTCAAAACTTGATATTATGTTGAGTTTAAATTTAAAACACCGATTTTATTTACAGTAAGATTTGGCTCTATTTTTATAAGTACATATTCTAATTAATTTCGATCGGATAAAAAATAGTATGTGTAACTCGTAGGAAAAGCACATTTCTGGACTCCTGTGTTTACCACAGTCGTCCAGGAATGTTTTGCTTTTCCTCCTAGTTACACAATATACTATTATTGTATATTGTATACTGTTGTGTGTTATGCGTATGCCTAGCTAGTCTATGTCATTTTGACCTCCATTTGTTTTAATGGTTTTAAGTTTGAGACTTTTTATTTTATTTTTTATTTAAGTTATAGTGTTAAGGAAAGTGTTGAAACTCTTGTAATGGACACTGTGCCTGTAAATAAATAAATAAATAAATAAATTAAATGTGATTTTTATTTGTGTGACGTGTATGTGATATTTTTTAGTATTTGTATTATTCTTGTGATATTTTAAAATTAGTTTATGAATGTGTTTTAAATGTGGTTATTATTAATGTATTTTGTAAAATGGCATTGCCGTTAATAAATAAATAAATAAAATAAATAATAATTCAGGACAATCAATACTACCATTAAGAAGCTTATAAAGAAAAAGTAAATCACACCTAGTTCTATAATCCTCAAGAGAAATTATATCCAACCCTGACCGAAGTTCTGCTATGGACAAATTATGCAAACTGTCTCCATGCACAGGTTCTGAGAAACCTATCTTGAACTCTTTAAAGGCTGTGAATGTGGTTCAAATAATAGGGGGTCCATACTATAGAAGAATAAGACAAGATACTACGAACAAGAGTCAGGTACAGAACTCTAAATGCAGATACAGAAATTTCTCGAGAGTTCCTGGCGATAAAACCAAGAACACGAAAGGCCTTATTTGAAATGTTATTAATGTGGGAAATTAATGTCAATGAGCTGTCAAACAGCACACCCAAATCCCTAATTTCAATCACACTCGAAAGAACCTTGCCTAGTTTCTCAAAGTATAGATAACTTTATTCTTCACATAATTCCTATAACAACGATTGTTAATACAATTGTAATCATAGTAATTATAGGCTCATAACTTTATACAATAGATATCTGGTACTTCAGAAACCGGGCATTACAGACAATGCAAACAGAAAATATAGGATATTTAGATATCAATAATTATGAATTTATGAATATACGAACAATTAGTGTCTTATAGAGCCCAGTCCTGCAGTAAATCAAAGAAATTATTTTTTTAAAAACAATATATTAATTTAACAACTAATTTACAAGTATAAATGATGAGGTTTAAAAAAAATTGTTGAAGTTCATATAATCGGATGTAAATACAACTTATAATATAATTTATGAAGTTTAAGCTTTGACTAAATTGACTAGCAATGTGAACAATAAAACAAATTTAATTATTATAATAAGTTGGTCTTTCCAAAAAAAATAATTCTCCTTGGACGTTCAAATACTTAACTCGTCCAGTTATCTGCGAACACGTGGAAACCTCTTCCGGCTGTACCTAAGCTCACCCGCTATAGGCGTATCCAGGGCTTACCGGCAATCCTAGTGATGATTCCCACCTGGCTGTGTGCAGTTCATGTCTTGGAGAAGTTGTTACATAAAAAAAGAAATGGACAAGTTTTAGACCAACTTATACCGCTAATTAATTAATTATTCAGGAAAGTATCCTGTGGACCTCAGTTCGACATAGGAGGTTTTAACCGACAACTTGAAAATTTACTGGTTACAGCAGATATAATCAGAACTTAAATTACAATTCTAAGTTCAGCAAAAATTATAAATAACTATGATTAAATAACACTGTAAATAATTACTGTTACTCAAGATATTTCCTTTTAGATGTGAAATTACGAAGAAATTATAACTGAAATTTAAAATTCAAAATAAAATTATGAAACTTGTACAAACAGTGGCTCTCGGCAACTTCAAATAGAAGATAACTAGATTTTTATGATAAATAAGAAAATCGAAGTATAACCTCTCTATAAATGAGTCTAATTATAGGTAACTCAAAATAAGTAATTTCTATTACTTTTTTTTATATGGCCCTTAGCACATAAACGATAATTGAAAAAAATGGAAAAAACGAGGTACAACTTCTCTTTAAACGAGTCTTATAACTCCAGATAAGAAATATCTATTACTTAATCTATAAATATGTCCCTTGGCACATAAACAATAATTGAACGTAAATCACGTCTCAATTAATTGAAGATAAAGATAAGATAATCACTATCTCGCCTTGAGATAGGAACTTAGATAAACGATAAAGAAAAATAAACCAGGTAAATTTACACACGTGTTCTTACACCACCTAAGGTGTCCAAATTCGGGTTTCGCATCTCAAAAACCCCTGGGTACCAGATTTGAAAGTAATACGTTACAAAATGAACATAAATTTAAAAAAAATAGATTTTTATTTTTTAACTTTACCACCCTATATCTCGGAAACGGAACAATTTCGGACTAAGGTACGCTGGTTTGAATCGGCTTATTTTGATGTGAGGAATATGTCATAGGATTTTGTACAGACCTTTTAGAGACACCCTGTATAATATATATTTTTACGTGAAATAATGTGTATATAGTTGTAGTGTGTAGGAGGGTTAAAATGCGTTGCTGCCGTCGGAAATCTTTTCTTGGTAAAAGTTACCAACCCTTAATACCTTCTTAATATTTTAATTAAATTAGCTACTAAAGTAAAATCGTGCTCACCCTAGCAACAAATGTCTTTTCTATTTTGGTATCATAAAGAAGTCTTTTCGATACGCAAAGTAGTGTCGAAAAGAAGCTCTTTTCGACACTACTTTTGTTGACTGGTTGCTATGATATTAACAAAATTGTTCAATGTTAAGGCTCGCTAGCAAAAATTTCGACATCGTTTTGAATGGGATTCCTAATAATACAGACGTCAAAAGTGACAAGATGGCCGTCCAACTTTTGATCGCGACTTGAATAAATTAATGTTTTTCACTAAAAAACGTGCTTAGAAGAAATAGTATAAAATACACGTTTTAAAAGACATTTAGCGCACTCGCACGTTAGGAAACTCCCCGCAAGCGGGTCGTTTCCTAATTTCGTCCTCGTGCGATAAAATATGGTCTTTTAAAACTGGTATCTTAATATATCTACTATTTTATTTATACTCTCACAATTTCTACCTCATTTTGCTTTGTAAATTCTGCCACCAAATAAGCAGCTATCCAGTAAAGAATATCCTAGGACCCACAAAATAAAAACAAAGTATTTGACATTCAAAATTATAAAAGAACAATGAAATCTTTTCACAGTTCATGGAACATAATTCCATTTTTATCTTATAGTCTAAGATCCGGTATTAGAAATATATACCCTCATCTGTTATTTGACGATGACAACGATTATATGTTAGATAATATATTAAGTATATAGATTGATAAATCGCACATGGGTTGCCTAGCTAAATCTGGGGCCAATGCCGTTATACAGGGTGAAACAAATTCGCTTCTCACTATTGGGATCTCGTAAACGGTAAAAGATACAGCAAAGTTTAAATTGGGGCAAAGTTGCGCAATCTAGTGCCAAGTATTTTGACATTTTGAAGTTTGAGATATCTCAAGTACTTCCGGAAATATCCGCGAAAAACCGAAATTTTCGATTTTTGTTTTTAATTTTTTCTGACGTTATTTTTGGAAATATCAAAAAATAAGAACACTTTCTAGAGGCACTTTTTAACGGTCTACCCTAAGATGTTGTCAGTTTTCTAAATCAACGTTTGGATTTCTCAGAACCATCAAGCCAATTTTTTTAAATACGGACCTGTAGTTTTTATCAATTTTTTTGGCATATTTAGGGGGTACTTTGGTAAAATCCATCACCAGATATTCTTAAATTGTAGGCGTTACTGACAAAAATTACCAGAGGCTTTTTTTTTTAATTTGAGATATCAACTGAATCTGCGCTTGTTATAGTATTGTAAATTGTCTGAGGTGTTCATTTTGTTAATAATACGTACAAGTTAGAAATATCTGGTGATGGATTTTACGGAATTACCCCTTAAATATGCAAACCTTGAGTTAGAAAACTGACAACATCCTAGGATAGATCGTTAAAAAGTGCCTCTAGAAAGTGCCATTATTTTTTTGGTATTTCAAAAAATAACGTCACAACATATTAAAACAGAAATTCGAAATTTTCGGTTTTTTCAGATATCTCCGGAAGTACTCGAGATGTCTCAAATATCAAAATGTCGAAATATTGGGCACTAAATTGCGCAACTTTGCCTTAAATTAAACTTTGCTGTATCTCTTACCATTTACGAGATCCCAATAGGGAGAAGCGAATTTGTTTCACCTTTTATAATATAAATTCTAATTAACTTTTTTGGAACAACTTCCCCGATTTGTTATTAAAAAAAAAAACGAGCATTAGCTGAGAGTATGTGTCTCAAGGAATTTGAGAAATACAGGTTGCTTACTTTCCACTCAGTCCAACTATGAAGTTGCCAGGTATAAATAGTATAGGAGCTGGCAGGTTTTCCGGTACACGATATTTATCAAAATTTTTACTATAAGCCATGATTGTAAGTTACTTGGGCATACCAAAACTGACCGTCTGCCGTTGCAGAGTGGCAGCTTTAATCGGGGGTTAAATTTTAAAAAGGGATGAATTTTCATTGTGGTAAACTATATTTATTATGACCGAAATTTTCGGACACGAATGAACTATTTGAGGACTTATCAAAATTACACAGGCAGACGATTTGTTTGACAGCCTAACTTCGGCAGACGTCTGTCAAATTTGTAATTTTTAAATTTTGGTGAACGACATTTATCAAAAAAAATGTTTTTGCCAATCGATTCCTTTACCAATGTACTATCAGACAAGGTATCGGCAGACGAAAAAAAAAGGCAGCGTTTTTTCGGCAGACGCTGACAAGGTGACAAGTCGATCTTTGAGAAACAATATTGATATTAGCTGATATTTATAAAATCGTTAGAGCAGCTCTAGTGTATTATGAATTCAAATAGAAGACGATTTGGACGACATTATTATCAAAAGACAATTTTTTGCAGATCCATTCCTTTACTAACGTACTATCGGAAAAAACATCGGCAGACAAAGACAAATTCAGCGCTTTTTTGGCAGTTGAATTATGGTGAACAGTCGAGAATAGCTGATATTTATAAAATTGTTAGAGCAGCTTTCGTTAAAATATTAAAACAATTCCAAAAAATATATGCTACTGAATCAAAATTTAATAAATACCCACTCTTTCGCAAAACTCTTCAATACCAGGTACACCAACATCACTAGTTCAAATGACACGTAGACGCAAATTTGAAAATCCTATAAAAGATATAGAGCCTTACAGGAAAAAGCCAAAAATGTAAATCTTGATCATCGCAGAAGAGTTCAGTTCAAATTCAAGTTCAGTTCAGTTCAAATAACTAACTTGGATATCTATCGGATATACAATAACATATTTGTTATAAGCTATGCTCGTTTGTCTAAAGATCTCCAGTGTGGACAGGATGGAACTAAAAAATAAACGAAGATTTTTCTCCGCTACAAAAATTTTTTTATCTTTCACAAATCAACATTTCGCCAACATCTTCGGCTGTTGTTGCTGAAACCTTAAATACGGCAAAACATATGGCCAGTGAACTAAAAAAAGAAGTTATAACTTATATAATAAGCCTTTCAAATTCAGAGCACAGAAGCTCATACTTACGACAATATCCTTATTCAATTACCTTAAAGCCGTCGGAAAATATATTGATAAATCTGGATTCGTAGACGTCTTAGTAGAGGCAGAGCTTCTTGCGGCTGGTTCGGTTAAAGGACTTATCGAAGGAACTCATTACAACAGATGCAAAAGATTACATACACACTTTTTTTCTACAGCTCTTCAGACACTCCGTTTTGATTTTTTTTTCAAACATATTCTGATGAAAACATCACTTTAGATGAAATCGTAAACGAACTTAACCATTGTCAGTATAAACTGAAATACAGGGAAGAATTATCACCACAATTGAAACATCTCTTAACAAACTATGAAAATTATTGTCAAGAGATCTTAAGTGGAGCTCATGGTAAAACGCAAAATACTGGTATACCTATATACATCTCATTCAATATTTCCTGGATTTTTCTAGGAGCATTCGTATATCTAACTTTGAAGTATATAAATCAATTCTGTTTAAAATATCATCTATATTCTTTGTTTTTAATCAACCAAATTATTCTAGATGGACAATTAAGTTTCACGATAACCTAATAGGTTATCGTGAAACTGAAAAATGCCCTGACTATAAACAAGAATTTATGAATGGTTGCTTTTCAATAAAAAGGACCACCAAGCCATTCTCTAGATCTCCAGTTAACCTTACTTTAGAACAAACAGTTAATGCAGATGCCCCTCGAACATCCGGGATTGCATTCACTACGAACTCTATCGAAGTCAGACAGCGTTGAGAACAAAGCCACTCTTTGCGAACTTCCATCGTTTCACAAACCTTTAAGGATGTTGGATGTAATACCAAAGAAGATGTTACGCACGAATTACAAGCTTCTATGGTTAAGGAAAATAAAGAGGCCCTCACAACCCTAAAACACAAGATATTAAATTATATGAATCCATTTAACAATATAGATAACGATTTTCTGGCAGTAGGCGATGAAAAACGTTCTAATGTTATAGAGGAATGTGCCAATGATATCACAAGATTCGAAAAGCCGATAAAAAAACTGAAATTTGTACATTTGCCAACGAAGGTGTGCAATAATCAGTTCATCATAAGAATTGCACTCAAGAACTCAAAGTAGAAATGGATTTAGTTAGCAAAATGTTACTATTGTCAATAGATAATAAAACTGACCTTCAGTTAGTTCTAAATTATCCTTTAACGCCCGTACCCCCTTTCTCTAGATGGAACCATAGTCAAAACCAATAAAGCGGCATTCTGAGTATATTACAAAGCCTTGATACAGACCCTGAAGACCCGCCATTTATAGATGCCATTATTGTTGATGGTTTCTTTTTTTTACACCTGATTAAAGATCACCCTACAACTTTCGAAACCTTAGCTAGGTTTATTTTAAACAGACACCCTTAAAGGAAAAGAATTACACTTAGTAGTTGATAAAATTGTCACACCATCTTTAAAAGATATTGAGCGAGACAGAAGAACTACCTCAGGATTTCGGGAGAATGATTTTGTGAATAGTGGACCTCATCAAAAGTGTCTTACTAATTTTATTATGTCACTAAGACTAATGGATAACTTTAAGCGTGCATTGGTGGCACAGCTTATTGAGGAATGGGAAAAGGATTTAAATTTTTCTATAATTGGGAGTAAAATTATATACGTAACATACGAAGATATTTGCTATAAATTTTATGAAAAACATCATCGAGTTATCAAAGAAACAGCAGAAGGATATTACTGCGAATATAGTGCGCCAAGCGAGTGAACCTTAACAACGACTGAAGGGGGTAGAGGACTAGCACGTAAAAAATCTTGCCTTCCCATAGGCGCACGAGGTTATTCTTACCATATTATTATTGATAATATTGATTAGTTTAAGACGTTAAAATTAATTTCAGTTTTTTTTTTATATTACAGTCTTATAGTACAAAATATGTCATATATATCTCATTTTTATAATAAGGATAGTATTCTATGATATTATTTGTTGTATGTATTACATAAATATATTGTAGTAATAAGTAGAGTTCGTTTCCCGAAGTTTTTGTATTTACGTCATTGATGACGGTTTATCGTAGCTAATTCATATAAATTATCTAGCATTCAATTTGTGTATTAAAAGATAGGCAATATTGAAGCAAATATGTTCCAAAACGCTCTTTACATAACGTTCGGAATTGTTATGTAATCAAAATTTTAATTTAGAGTGTTCAGTTAAGAGAGTTATCCGAATATATATAAAAATTAGTTAACCGCGTATAATAATCACAAAATGCAAGAAAAGTATAAGAAAGGTTAAAAATCTTCAAAGATATCATCAAATTAAGGGTCTGATGATATATAGGTTGTGTCGATTTTACAAATTTTCATTTTTTTCGCTAGAAAAGGGGTGTCCTATAGAGTAGCTTAAGCCAAAAAAATTTCAGGATTCGCCACATTTGAGCCGAAAAAATATCCGCGTTTTAAGCCTAAATTGCCCTAGAAGGGCAAACTTCCACTACGACTTTCCCAGGTGTAACGTGAAAATATTGCAATTGTAACGTGAAAATAATGAAATTTTAGTAACCGACACCGGGGGCCTGGCACAGTGTTTCCAAAAGTTGCTCATTTTCTTATGGGGATAACAGTGTTGTTTACTATTTAAGTATTTAATATTCCACTTCACGCATGACCCTCCGCTTGCTTCGCGGGCGCAACCAAACAAAACTAACCCAAACTAACCTAAGGCATGCCTGAAATAAAAAAAAAAATGAAATTTGTCAATCGAAAATGCAAATATTTTTTAGTTTATTTTTCCTCATTTGGGAATGTCTTGGGTTAGTTTGGGTTAGGTTTGTTTGGTTACGCCCTCGGAGCGAGCGGAGGGCCATGTATGAAGTGAAATATTTGAGGAATATATACATACAAAGGAATAGTGTAATCGAATGAGTGTCTCTTTTATTCCGATGAATGAATGCAAATGCACATTGAACAATCATCCAAGCAGCCACATTTACCATACGGCAGGCAATGATATCATTATGGCAGGATCGACCATCCCTTCATCTTCATTCAATCGGACTACTGGGGATCTCGGTCAATAGCAATATGTCCTGACATGATCACGTTGCTAACGTCGCAAAATCAGCCTCCCAGAAGCTTGGTACGCTATTTCGCAACAAAAAATGTATACACCGCAGCAGTTGCTCTTGCTTTACAAAGCGCAAATAAGACCGTGCTTAGAGTATTGCTCACACATCTGGGGTGTCAGGCCAGAGCACACCCTAAAGCTACTGGATTCCGTTCAGAAGAGAGTTGTGCGTCTGGTCGGTGACTCGGAGTTGACCCGGAATCTGGATAGTCTGAAACACCGCAAACATGTAACCGAGAAATCCCTGTTTTACAGATACTTTTACGGCAGATATTCCCAGGATTTGGCCCGCCTTATCCCGCCCCTGACAACGCCTGTCAGACAGTCACGATAGACGGCAAGAGCGCACCGGTTCGTCGTACAGCTGAAAACACCTAAAACATCGCTTTACAAGAACTCCTTTGTCTGGCGCACTGCATCACTGTGGAACTCACTCCCATGACGCATATACGGATGTAACAAGCAAGATGTCCATTCGACTATGCCGAACGTTTCTTCTTATGTGACGTGCATGATAGCATTTAGTCGGATGTTGTGACTGTTACATAGAATCAACAAATAAGTCTTCAATTATTTAAACACTTCATGCATGGCCTTCCGCTCGCTTCGCTCCCTATACGGGGGCCCAACAAATAGAAACTAACCAGGTGCTAACCAAAACTAACCCAAAATTTTTATTTTACTTTTTTTTATTTTGGTTAGCACTGTTAGTTTCTGTTTGTTGAGCCCCCGTAGCGAGCGAAGCGAGCGGAGGGCCATGCATGAAGTGTTAAAATAATTGAAGTCTTATTTGTTGATTCTATGCAACAGTCACGACATCGGACTAAATGCTATCGTGCACATCACATATGAAGAAACGATCGGCATTGCCGAATGGACATCTTGCCTATTACATACGAATATGCTCCCAGGACATCTGTTCCCCAAACTAACGATTCAAGAACCGTGTCAATCAACATCTTCGCACACACACCGCTCGTCGAGCAATATAGGATGTGCTACTGCAATAAAAAAATTATTCACCTAAATAAAAAAAGAGTAGAGACACTTATAGCACAGCTTATTCACTACCAGCTAGTCAACTCTATCGAAATCGGAAAGTTGGAGTGTCGGGCACTGCGCCCTGAGCGGTTCAGTTCCACAGTTGAATTTAAAATGAATTTTCGCTTCAAAATGCATGACAAATTCGTCCGAAGCCTCGGCTATCGCCCTGAGAGGTTCGGAAATTTCGGATTTTTATAGAATTGTGCGTTTGAAAATCGTTTTTAAACGGATTTTAGACGTTAAATAGTTATTTTTGCAACAAGTGTGTAAAGTGAACCTTTTTTATGAATGGGAATATTGATAATTTTTTTTTATTGAAACTGAATAAAAAAAAGGGTACTTTACACATGAGTAGCATACAAAATTTTTTCTACTACCGAAAATATATGAAAACACAAAAATATTTTTAAATTACTTTACGCACTAGTGCGTAAAATAAAATATTGTACACACTAGTGCGTAAAATATATTATTTTACGCATTGCCCTAAATGTCAAAAAATATGTCAGATTTACTTAACTTATTTTACGCACTGCACATTAAAAAAACCTATTTTACGAATCTTAGAGAGTGCGTAAAGTGAGTACTTTACCACGCTAGTAGAACGAGCATATTTTAAATTAAACGAACTGTCAAAAGTATTATTCAGATGCCCAGGCGTTTAAATATCAAGTCATGACCCTCTTCTAAAATTTGCAAAACTTGGTTATTGACTTTCCCAAATCAAAGGATGCCGCCGCAAGATGACTAGCTGGTAGTGAATAAGCTGCGCTTATAGCGCACCATTTTTCTAATGAATTTTGCTAACGAAACTACAGTAAACGTAAAAATCTTTGTTTTGGCTATTGTGACAGTTTACAGTAAAAAGGAGGATGGATATTTACAAGTAAAATTTAATTTTGTTTAATGGGGCTATGGCTATTGTTAGGGCAAGGTAATTATAGAAGTATAATTTCACTCTTTACTTGTTTTTCCTGCCCTAACTTGAAATTTAAAATACTATACCTCGAAGGACCTACCGACGAATGAAACCCTATGTGTCGGTATAACTAGAGTTAATTTTATTACTGAATATCAATCAACTTTAACAAACATGCCAGTATGGCTAATAATTATTGCTAAATTAAACCCAATTCAACATAACTGGAAATATTAAAATTAAAGCTTTTTTAATGGCTTTTCAACCTGCCACTCTGGCGTCTCTACAAAGATTATTTATTTTTTCATTTGTTTCTATCTAAAAAACTAGGCGATCTTATGATTACAAAAGTGACATCTAAACATCAGTATTATGACAGGAACACATTCTGTCGGCTGATGAGGAATGGAGAAATAGAGATGCAGGTATATGTAAATCAGATAAAGATAACAGATAAACATCTGGCGCCTTGACAAATTTTAACTAATTTTGCTCAATGGATAATATACAGCAAATAAGTCCGAACGTAAATGTTAGATAATTTCTATTGCATTTTGCAACAGCTATGAGTCGCTTTAAATTAGGACCGGAACAAAACGGAGGTCTCTCGTTCGACGCAAATGTATCCTAGTTAATATTTTCACCCGACAATTGATTTTCAGATGTGTTTTATCTAAATTTCTAGTGCTTTTGTGAAGTGGTGCTGAAAATTTGTATCAAACTCGAACTTTGAGGGTATTTTTTCGGTTCAAATGTAGCGGATCTTCCGACTTTTTTGGCTTAAACTACTATATAGGACACTCCCTTTCTAGTGAAAAAAGAGAATTTGCAAAATCGACAAAACCTATATATCACCAGACCCTACAAACCAAATAACATAAATAACCACACAGTTCGGCATCGGCAATTTCCACGCCAATGGCTAAAGCAAGTCGCTGCCGAAATTTTAAAATATGTAAAAAAAATGAGGTGTTGGTCTAGGGTCAAAGTGTATTTAATATATCCTGCGACCAATCACGGAACAGCCTCCCCGCTAAAAATCAAGTAAACGTCGCACTGTTGCCTATTGTTGCGTATTTTAAATAGCTTGAAGGCGAATAAAATATAAACATTATAAATATTATAGTATACTTATTCCGTATTCCGTATTTCCCTGTGTAAATAAAATAGTAAATAATAGAAGACACTAGTATTAAGGAAAAAAACAAAATTAAGTATTCATGTAGGAAATATAAATATGTAAATTCACTATAGGAAACTAGACAGAAAATAAATTAGGATTATTGGGAAAAACATGTGGCAGCATCTAAATATGCGAGGACATTTTTTGCCCGCATTCTTTCCGTCCAGGTTCTTTAATTTGGCAAACAGTACTAGGAAGCAGATACGAAAATAATATTTCACATAGAAAAAGTACCTCCAAAAATAGTATAATAAGAGCCTCGGATACAGATATCGCAGTTGCACTGGCACATTTTGATTTATTTAATAATAGAAATAAAAATATTTGGATGGAGCTTGGGCAGATATCGAATAACACCCTAAGGTATATTAACATAAGTAAGATTCAAAGCGTTTTAGGGGCGACTTTGTGTGATGCCTGCCAGCATTTTATGCTTTTACGGGTTATGATTACGCTGCTGTATTTTATGGCAAAGGTAAAAAAGATCATTTAAATTGTTACAACAAAGCCCAATCATACAAGCAGCTTTTGCTAACTTGGGGACCTTTTGAGGGGATTTCAGTTGAGACCTTAAATGTAATAGAAGGTTATGTCTGCAAATTATATGGAAATCCAAATATTCATGAAGTTAACAAGGCTTGACTTGATTGCTTTATTAAAAGTTATGGAAATAATTCTGAAAAAATCCACTTTTATTAAAAAAATCATTTAATGCTCAAAAGTCCCCCCCCCCCCTGGAAAGAAGTTCTCTTGCAGAAAATACGGAGAACTAACGAAATATCAACTATTCGGAAAAACGCAACGGAAACCAAAGTAAACTTCAACAACCCCGTAAATAATGGATGGAGGGACAATAAATTTCAAATACTTTGGTTTGAGGGTCCCCTCCCCCCTCTCTAACAATTTTATGAATATCAGCTATTCTCAATACTGTCCACCATAAAGCAACTCGTCATTTTGTCAGTGTATCTAAAAAAAACCGCTGAATTTGTTTTCGTCTGCCGATATTTTTTCTGATAGTACGTTAATAAAAAAATGGAGCTGTAAAAAATTTTCTTTTGATAAATGTCGTTCACCAAAACTTAAAAATGGTAAATTTGACAGACGTCTGCCAATGTTAGGCTGTCAAACAAGTCGTCCGCCTATTTGAATTCATAATACACTAGAGCTGCTCTAACGATTTTATGAGTATCAGCTAATATCAATATTGTTTACCAAAGATCGACTTGCCATTTTGTCAGCGTCTGCCAAAAAAACGCTGCCTTTTTTTTTTTCGTCTGCCGATATTTTGTCTGAGAGTACGTTAGTAAAGGAATCGATTGGCAAAAAAATGTTTTTTGATAAATGTCGTTCACCAAAACTTAAAAATTACATACTTGGCAGACGTCTGCCGAAGTTAGGCTGTCAAACAAATCGTCTGCCTGTGTAATTTTGATAAGTCCTCAAACAGTTCATTCGTTTCCGAAAATTTCGGTCATAATAAATATAGTTTACCACAATGAAAATTCATCCCCTTTTAAAACTTAACCCCCGATTAAAGCTGCCACTCTGAAACGGCAGACAATCAGTTTTGATATGCCCAAGTAACTTACAATCATGGCTTATTAGTAAAAATTTTGATAAATATCGTGTACCGAAAAACCTGGCAGCTCCTATACTAAAACAGGTGAGCAAGCGTTATTAATATACCCTCATCAGTTATTTAATCGATTTTTTTTATGAAATGAAAGGTTATTTTATTCCTTGCCGAACAGTATTAGTTGCCTTGGTAAAAGTTTGTCACATTTATGGTTGCCTAGATTTTAGATGTTAGGTTTTGACCGCGAGCGTGGAGAGTGACGGGGATCCAGAGAGGCAGGTGTGCGCCAGGCAGCTGCTAAGTGAAAGAGAGATTAACCCAAATTTGGGGTGATAGATTTTACCAAATTACCCCTAAATATGCAAAAAATTGATAAAAACTACAGGCCCGTATTTAAAAAAAATTGACTTGGTGGTTCTGAGAAATCGAAACGTTGATTTAGAAAACTGACAACATCTTAGGGTAGACCGTTAAAAAGTGGCTCTAGAAAATATTTTTTTTTTATATTTCCAAAAATAACAAAATGTCAAAATACTGGGCACTAAATTGCGCAACTTTGCCCCAATTTAAAGTTTGCTGTATCTTTTACCGTTTACGAGATCCCAATAGTGAGAAGCGAATTTGTTTCACCCTGTATAACGGCATTGGCCCCAGATTTAGCTAGGCAACCCATGTGCGATTTATCAATCTATATATTATCTAACATATAATCTTTGTCATCGTCAAATAACAGATGAGGGTATACAGGGTGCTACAAATTCGAGTGCATGCATGGGGATCTCGGGAACCGTAAGAGATACGAAGTCGGTTACATTAAGGCAAAGTTATGCAATTTGATGCTCAACACGATGCAGTTTTGAAATTTGAAAAATTCCGAATAGTTCCGGAGATATTCGTAAAAAACCTAAAACCAGCTTCCGTGCCCCCATCATCAACTTCATTTTTTTAAATACGGACCTGGAGTTTTTATTTCATTTTTTAGAAGCCTTTGGTCTCCCAAAACCAACGATGCTCTCTCTTACGGTTCCCGAGATCCCCATGCATGCACTCGAATTTGTAGCACCCTGTATATTTCTAATACCGGATCTTGCACTATTAATTGAATTGAATAAACCAATATATAATTCAGTATTTTATATTATAACTTGATTTTAAATATCTACTATAAAAATCTTGATTTGGGTAGCATAAAAAAGCAAATGATCCATTACCGCCCTCTTTCTAATACATTATATTATAGCATTTAAAGGTGAACCATAAAGATTTCTTAATATTTTTCTGCATATTTTGTATTTACATTTATATTTTCTACTTGCTTTTTTACCCTAAAGCATCATAATTAACAAACTTTTGTAGTTGCAGTAAAATTAAGGAACATATCCCATAAGAACCCTGCTTAAATTTCAAATTTTAAGCGCCACGTGACGTCATGCGCGAGGCGGACGAATTTAGAGCGGCGATCCATCAAATCTTGTATCATGGTGGTGATTTAGGGTATTTAGAACTCCGCCCGTGGCCCTGACGTGCAATAACTGTTAAGTAAACCAAACAAGGCAAATAATTGCGTGTTATTATTTTAATTTCTGGATAAACATGATAGGCATCCAAAAACATTAAACAAGTTATGGAATACTGTTATGCTGTTATACCGTATGCTTACCACAATTCATAATCCACTTATGCAAATGTATTCATCTTTATAAGTAAATCGAAATCGACGCTTCCAATTTCGTTTATTGACTCGGCAATCAAAATACTGATAAACATTATCTAACATTTAATTAATAGCAAAGAAAATTGCGTAGTAATCATATCGTTCTTGAAGTGATATATCATTTACAGGGGAAAACTTGTATGCAAGTGTATATTTAATCTTTCGAATTTTTGATGTGTAAACATCTTACGCAGCGGTATGAGGGTAAATCTCGGCAAATGGGACGGAAATGTGGAAAGGGAATATGTAAACGCGATGTGACATTATAACCTGTGCGCATTGAGGAGCAAGCTAATCCAGGACGGCCACGATAGCAACAGCTCAAATGGCGCTTCTAAAAAGCTAGCCGCTAGGGCGGTATTAGATTTTCATTATATTATATTCGCAGTGTATTTGGATCTATAGCACAGCTTATTTTAATGGACGGTTGAATTTAAAATGAATTTTCGCTTCAAAATCCACGACAAATTCGTCCTAAAAGAGTCCGAATTTTCGGATTTTCATGCATTTTTGCCATTTAAAATCGTTTTTAAACGGATTTTAGACGATAAAAAAGCATATTTTAAATTAAACGAACTGTCAAAAGTATTATTCAGATGCCCAGACGTTTAAAACAATATTGAGGCATGGCCCTCTTCTAAAATTTGCTAAATTTGGTTATTGACTTTCCCAAATCAAATGATGTCGACCCAAGATGACTGGCTGGTAGTGAATAAGCTGTGTCCATAGGTTGACGTTATTCCTGGTGGCATTAGATTTTCGTGTCGAATTTGTGCAGTGAGTTAATCCACTCCGAAGCTGCCAGTAAGAATTATTAAAGAATCCTAACTAATACTATAAATCTGAATGTGTTTGTTTGTTTCTTACGCTTTCACGCATAAACTGTTCCGATCATCATGAAATTTTGTAGATATTTTCAAGAGCATAGTAAAGAACATAGGACACTTAGCTTTTACCCGCGGCTTCGCTTGCGTTGATTTTTACGGTTAGTTTTAATCCCATTTTTTATTTTCTTGAAGTTATATTTGTAAAAAGTTTTTTTCTGGATTTTGGGTATGCCTTTGGTTAGTTTCGGTTAGTCTTTGTTCGTTGCGGCCTTGTAGCGAGCGAAGCGAGCGGAGGGCTATGCGTGAAGTGTAATATTAGACATTCTAATGTAAACGTTACAAATGTAACTCACGTCAGGCGGTATCTGTGACGGGAATGTGTTTTGCAGGCTTTCTGTCCGTTAGTGTAAAACGTGTTCTCTCTAACGCCAGGCAACAAATTCCAAATAAGTGGTTGCCTATATTCAGGCGTCACGCG
>MU191166.1:16820-37643 GCA_016904865.1 Pissodes strobi | reverse complement strand
TAACTACCTATGTAACTTAGCAATTTTAAATTTAATATTGTCACGGAGAGAATATTTGTAGGTTTTGTACGACTGTTACGACCGGTATCCCGCCGTGACGCCACGCCTTGGTTGGCGTGCAGGAATTATAGTCAGATACGGGCTCGATCTACGTCAGGTGAGAAGAGATGATAAAGAAAGCACTTTAGTGTCTATTGGCCAAGGTATTAATGAGAAAACATTAACAATGTCCTATTGGTCATAAACTAAATGAGTTTATATTATACCCGATTACTAAGGTGTGCATGTTCTCTCGATTGATGTATATTTTTGAATTGTTTATAGATCTTTAGTCACTGATTTATAAATATACCTTTCTTAAAAGTTGTGTTTCATTTATAGTTTGCTTAGTATTAAGTTCAGTCAAAGTTTACACTGCACTTCAACTACTTGACAGATTCTACTTTGAAATCTGTCTCTCCCAGAACTGACAAATTTATCGTAGATTCGACTTTTATTACTATAGCTAGCAGTAAATTTATGGAGTATCAACAAAAATAAACAAATTTCGGGATATTGGATATTTTTATCTTTCGTCAGAAAGATTTAATTAATTTCTATTGCATGGCACTCTAAGGGAGTGCCTGACAAAAAGCAGTGAAAAATTAATGCTGGGGAAAGACCCTAACAAGTGTATTAACTTGTTGTTTTTCACCGTATAGTTTGGTGATAACACCCTGTATGTTCATTGTATGATTGAGTGATGGATAGAAAAGAACCTAAAACAATTATTCGGAAATCATGTAAAAACTAAAACCGAAACACAGAAAATAAGTAATAAAAAATACGATGCAAATAAGAATGAAGCGTTATCACTCAACATTTTTAAACGTTTAAATTTAATATGTCTTTGTCTCAGTCATTGTTGTGTAAACAACAATATCTCAAATAAAGAACGTGTTTCTACCCTCTCAAATGCATCCGCGGCCGAGCAATTTCCAGCACTTTTCGCTTTCTCCACGCCGCGCCGGTAGGAAAAATTAGGTTTAAGTGATTTACAAACAATCACCTGTGAAGCAACGGTCTAGTTATCGCTCTGCTAGAGTTTGGCGCCAAGAACATCTACCTAGTCGTAACTCTGTTTGACGCCAAGATATTCAGTTAATCTCAAAATTTAAGTTTTAGTAATAAAGTGCCTTACAAACACTCAACCGTGAAGCGTCGATCCAGTAATCGCTCTGCTTGAATTTGGCGCCAAGAAAATTTACCTAGTCGTAGCCCTGTTTGACGTCAAGTCATTTTTCTCATAACATCTACCAAATCGTAGCTCTGTGTTTAGTTTAGTTTAGTAAGGTTTAGTCGAAGAAAGCAGTAATAAAGTGCAGTAGAATCGTTCACCCGTAAAGCATCTACTTAGTAGTCGTGGCTCTGGTTGGCGCTAAGACATTGGGCAATTTTCTCATTTTTTGCACAGGTATTTAGAAGATATCTGCTGTACCCTGTTCGCCTTGTCCAAGCTTGAACAGGGATCTCTTTCGGGCATCTTTACGCATTTTCCCAAATCAGGATCGCTGTAGCATCCCTCCTGTTGGTGACGATTGAAGAATAATTGCAAAGGCAAATTTTTTAGTAGACAAATCTATTCCTGTACTCGAAATTCGAATGAAATGTTCGAAGTCTTATATTCCTGGTAAAGTTTTGAGAAACTAAGTAATAAATTATTTAAAGAATTAATTGTTTATACCGACCAATTAAATAATAAAATGTGTAAACTAATCTTGAAAATGTCACAGTTGACACAATGATATGGTCGAAATGCGAATAATATTATATTCCAATCGCTGAATTTCACAAATCACTAATAAAAATACAATTTATTTGCTATTTTATACTAGAGGAAAATATATATTTTTATGCAATCTGTAATTATAAATTACTATAAATTAGCCATCTAGTTTATGGTTAATTTATGTAATTGTTTAAATTAAAAACTGCAAACTAATAGAACTGTTTCCAGCTATCGCAACTGCCATAATATGCAAGTGTATTTTAAATTTTCCAAACCGTATTTCTATTTACATTATTATGCAAAAATCAGTGTTCCCAGCTGCATTACTGCTAACTTCCAGTGAATTTAATAGCCTGTTTTGGTTAAGTTGAACAATTTAAATTTTAGGGAAAAATTAATCTGCCTTATAAATAAAATGAACGTTTGCGTCTCCGGTTGTTGCGCAAGTTATTTGCAATTTTAATTAAATTATATAGGTAAATAAAATATAGAAAAATTAAAAATATGTGATGAGTGGAGACTACAAAGGTCATAATTTTGCAGATGTAGGTTTATAAAAACAGTAATATTCCGATATAGAAGACTTATAAATGGTTCCGAGAATTAACCAGTCGCGTTTTTCTTTAAATGGAAGAACATTTAAAGGTTTTAATGTCGATCTTTTATCGCGATTTTGTATTAAAACTTTCCCAATTATTTTGATTGGCGTCTTTTTTTTGATGTTGATAGTTGATGATATTTATTCAAAGTAGCTGTAGATTGTCTTTTGATTAGCAAATCACCATGTAGAATTTTTTTTACGCCTCATTCTTAATTGCATCGTATTTTTTATTACTTATTTTCTGTGTTTCGGTTTTAGTTTTAGCATGAGTTTCGAATAATTTTTTTAAGTTCTGTAATATCTTTTAAATTGTTGTAAAATCTAAACAGTGGCAAGTCTTTCACTATCTCAAATTTTACAAACCTTAAATGTTTTTACCGCCGTCTTTTCTACATAGCTTTCTAAAAAACGTATTTCTTCTTACAATTTTTTTTATAGTACAAATTTCTTCAATATAATTTGAACATCAATACTTGACAATCCCAGCATCTTCATCTGTTCGAGATAGATAGATAACATCTAGAGGCTAAGTGGAAAAAATCTGTCTAAATCGTCCACATCCATGTATGTATTCGTTACCTTCATCTGTCCGAAGAGAAAATGAAAGCACTATAAGCTATATGTCGAGATACTTTTGTATGGTCAAGTGTCATTTCTTGTATACTCAATGTGCCCTAAATCATGCATATACACGAATTTTTCACCTTTGTCTCTCTGAAAGAAAAACAAGCTTTAAAGGTAAAATGAACGCACTTTTAAGAAGTGAAAACTTTAATACAGTCAAGCTAGTTCTAATAATTCTTGTATAATAGCTGCAATCTTCATTTTCATCTCAATTAAACAAAAAGTCTAAATCATGCATATTTTCGAATTCTTTACCCCCATCAGCTTGAAGATAAAAACAACATCGAAGATTATTTAAAAATACTTTTATCCGGTTTGATACCTTAATTGCAGAAAGGTTGGAATATTAGAATTTCAGCTTGCCTCAATAAACATCCAACTACAAAAATTGAGAAAGATAAAAAATATTTTTTGAACCTCTGATAACATATTCTTCGCAATTGTGTGACGCATCTCTTACACTTAATGCAAGTTAGATTTATTAATGAAAAAACAGATGCATTGCTAGAGGACTTGTTTTTAAAAATGTATCTAGTCCTAGATCGCGGTAAGACTTAAAATACCGGAGATATATACTAATAATAAATAATTATAATTTAACAAGAGCGTTTTAAATCGGTAATATGTGTTAATCCCAAACTTAGGTGAGGCTAATGGGCATGGAGGTACCTTTGCAGCATATCTAGATCTCTTTTCAACCACCAGCCTCACCTCTAGTTTATTATTGTCTTTCTGACCTCCTAGTGAAGATCAGGATCTTTCCTCATGGCCTCGTCCAGGTACCCCCTAGTAAGAACCATTCCGTACTGGTTTTGTTGGCCTGTCTCCCCTTGAAAGTTTCTCTACTTTCTTAGGAGGACGTGATCAGTTCGCTCTCTGATTGCCCCTGAAAATTAATTCTGGCCTACGCATGAGGCGCCAAAATTCAGTCTGGTAAGTTCATCTATCACCTCGTTACCTTCATCCATGTCAGCTTCACTTTCATGTTCTGTGCCAGCCTTTCCAAGGCATCCCCGCATTTCTGGATTAATTTAGAGTTAGCTCTAGGTCAGAGCAAATTACTACTGCTTCTTCACTTCTTTGTCTGACCTCATCCATTGTTGTAAACATCAACATTGCGTACACCCCTGTTTGGAACACTGTTGCGTGCTTTCCTAAGTGGATGTGATTCTCTAATACTGTTGTCCTACTGTTATATAACCAAATTATAACTCTCTTTACTAATCCAGTTAGAACTACTGCTAAATTCTGATTTGAAATTGGACGCGTTGTTGTTATTCAATTTAAAGATTAAAATAATCTGCAGATGGCGCTGAACGACAAATTGATATCAAATTAAGAATTACCAAATAAATAAACTATAATCAGATGTATACCTTGAAATACGGTACACCAGTCTTCGTAATAGTTCTACCAGCACCTCCTGCAAACAAACACCTAGGCTAGCTCGGCTCAGGGTGGTTCGAAGTCTATCTTTTCCTACAAACATGTTCCAAAATGATGTATCTAGATATGGAATTAAATAAAAATATGTTAAAGTCCAAGTCGGGATTGGACGCCACCAAGTTTACTTTTGTTGGCAAAGCCCTATCGTTGTTTATACGAACACAGTAAAAGAAGCTTGGAAATGAAAGAAACGGAGTACAAACTCAAATATCAAATTAAGTAAATAATTACCTGTCGTAGTCTACGCTACCTGCACAGTTACCACTCAAGATCCAGATTTTCAAATTCACCCAAAATAATAGCAGAGAAGTGAGGCCAATACTTTTATTCTGGAGTAAAAATAAGAGCAAGCTCCTCTAGCCTTATAAGAGAATTCAAACTAGACACATCTTTTTGTCAACTTGACAGTTTAAAATTGAAATTTTGAAAGGTGTCAAGTAAAAGGTATAAAAATTTAAGAACTTCACTTCTACGTAACTTTCTGCTGTAACTTGCAACCTAGACGGCGATAAAAATACCGGACACATAGAATATTGTAAGTTAATTCAACTCGGTTAGAATAGCCTTTCCATAAGCCCCAGTTGCAAGCGTCAAACAGAAACCGTATCCCTCAAAATGCTATATTACGTTATAATATCAATGCCATAATAAAGGAAAAAAAATAGTATGAATAAACTTTTTCGGTTATAATATGCAATAGAGATTATCCATCAATCTAGTACCCGAAAGAAGAAAGTAATGGAACTATGCCGGCGTAGCTACACTTCACAAAAGGTATTATAAAAATACTCTAGTGAATTGGGATAATTGTTAATATATATTAAAGAAAATATTAAGGCGGTTAAAAATACTGTTTAAGTACTAAATTTTGATTAAATTTAAAAGTCTCTACGGTGAAGTTAAAAATTCTGGCACAACATTGACAGATAAACGTTAATGTGGATTAAAAATAAAAACCTATCTTGGTAAGGGACCTCCTGTAAAATTATGTCCATAAATTGACCATCATCGTTCTCAGTAAATCCAACACTAACGAGTAGCCTAATTTCGTCAAGTTTCAAGTAAAATGTGGTTCTTTTTACCCTACAGGGAATCCGCAACTAGAAGTCCGCTAGTAGAACCCCATAACTGGGGTTCACCAAAACCTTCCTGGGTATCTTGAAGAAATAAATGGGCTTATTGCCATAACGGCGGTTGATAGAAATTACTTCTTCTACAAACTAACCCTCTCTCGGGGGTCGCAAACGGCTTTCAGCCTATTTCATCTAAAATTGGAAAACTTCTCGGGAGCTTCTTTTTACCCACGGAATTTTCTTCGGCTAATGACAAAACAAAAGGTTCACAGAATCAACAACAACCGTTTCTTCTGTTTTCCCTCATCCTACTAGATTAATAAACCGAAAAAAAAATCTATAATCACTTCAAAACCTATCGACTGTCATTCAACTAAAATCCTTAAATGACAATTTAAATACTGCTGTCAGAATACTAGACAGGTTCGATCTTATCGAAAAAAAGACGATATTCCTTCCTAAAATGACTTTTATAAATAGAAGATTTCCACCCGTAACACTACCAGTCGTCAGCCATCGGTGGATGCTATCTTCAATCTCATCCTATCGTCGGGTACTAAAATTCTGTATCAGAACATGTTTATTGTTTATATCGCTATCTGCCCTAAGGGAATTTCTTCCACGGTGGCCTATTACACATCTTGCTCTCTATATACCATTGTTCCGCAATGACCCAGGCCTCGACTGGTGGGAGGCCCAGCAGGACATCTAATGCTGCTGTTGAGATTGTTCTAATAGGTCCTGTAATGACGAAGTCATCTATCCTTTGAATTCAGACTGGTAATCTTGTGATCCACCCCATGCTATCACTTCATCGATGACCATGCTGTACAGCCAGTGCACATCTTGTTGACTGAGTCAAGTTTGGGCCACCGCTGTTCTAAGCCATTTTTCCACTATTCGTCAAGCACGAGAACCAGCTCGTCGTCAGCGTAAGCATGCGCATATATATTCGAAACATACTTCGAAAATCAATGCAGTTTCTGTAGATGTAATAACTGGCATTTAGTCATATGAGCAATTTTTCCATAGATTATTTCCTTCATCGTAAAATGGACCAATCAGACAGCCCGATTTTCTGAATAAATTTTGTTTAGATAAGTGATTATTGCACTAGACCTGTTTAACAGCGATTAAACTGCGTCCTCCATATTGGATTTCGTTTTGTCGATTGTAGCTGATTCTTGCAATTTTCATTAACGGTTTTTGAAAAAACAATATTTAATAAATGGTTTGAATGATCTAATATTGATTTTTATTGCTAAAAACTCCGATTTTCTTTAAAATGTGTATTTCATTATTTTGGTATAAGGTGACAGAAAATGTCAAATTTTGAAATATTTACATATCGAATTTGATAAGCGGGCCTAGTCAACGCATCATTGGGATATGTAACCAAGGTTACTAATGCAGGAAATAATCTAGCCGTATACCACTCAAACTATGAATTCAATCAATTAAACTACATTCAATATTTCTCGCATGATTTTTCTTTTTGGCAAATAGTTTCATGCAAAATAATTTATAAATAAAAACCCTCGACCGCTTCGCGATCTCGGGTTTTTATTAAATTATTTTGCATTCAACATTTTCCAGAAAAATCATGCTCAAAATATTGAACGTAGTTTAATCGATTAAATTCATAGTTCTCGTGATATAATATATGATTAAATAACCTGTCACAATTAGTTTCTGATTAATAATTATATTGTTGACTTTCATAAGATATTCTAACAAAATATATTATCAACTATTTAAAGGAATATGTTACATACTTGTCAAATATATATATTGAGTAATTGAGTAAGTATAAATCTAGTAACTGAAGAGAAAAATGGGTCTTATTTGAAATAATCTAGGTTTTCTCGGCCAATGTATATATATCCTCAATAAAAGTGAACATTTCGCATCATGTAGAAAAGAACCAAGTTTAAAAATAAGTTGCAGAAAAGTCGACCTTTCACTATGAATATATTTTCTTTTTGAATATGCCAAAATATGGCATTTCATTCCAAATTTTGTTTCGATAAACACAGTCTAAAGCTTCAGTTAAATCCGCGGAAATCACGTAAACTTTTGATTATTACATATTTTAACAATAATTGACTTAAATCGATTTTGAAGCCCTCAAACAACAACATTCCACGAACGTGTTTGATTGTGGCAGATGCCAATGAAACAAACCCTAAATCGGTGTTGCATTGTGCCAAATCCAATAAACATGTTTAATGATGCGTTTGTCGTGTCAATTTCATCGGCGCTCCTGTGTCCAAAGGTTCATTCCATTACCTCCCAGTCAACGTTATGTTGCCCACTTTCACCTCATGCATATGCATGAAGAGTGATCAATGAAAGTGTTGATTGATAGCCACGACCAATTTCACAAAAACAAGCAGCAAATAACGGAGGTGGGTGGAAGTTGCTGTTTGCTTAGAAAACAGGCGATAACAAATAAAGTGTAGATTATATAAATGCTTCTTAATCACTAGCGGTCTTAGTTCGCATAGATAAAATATCGAAAATTTATTAGAAATTGAAACGACCGTGTAAAAAATCTTGTATGTCCCATAGACAAAAGGTATTTTTCACTTGACATCCTTTCAAAACAGTCACTATTTGCACTTGCTGCAAATATAAGTATTTTATAATATAGGCTTCAGATGGTATGTGCTTCTCTTAAGACGGATGAAGGTGGAGAATTCTGATACAATCGGCATTATTTGGAGTTAATGGGGCTTGTCTCCATTATTCAGCACTTTTACAGCTGTAAGATGATAGATAAATATAATTCACTTTTGAACGTATTTTCCTAAAGATTATAGATTTTTCTTCTGAAGAAGATAACAATTTTTATAAATATATTAGCGCCTTAGGCTTACTGATTCGACAGGAATAAAATGCTTTTTTGGGAAGTCTCTGTTTGTTGTACCCTTGAATGTACAGGGTGTCCCAAATTCGAGCCTCATCATTGGGATCTCGGAAACTAGAAGAGATACGAGGTCGGTTAAATGAAGGCAAAGTTGTGCAATTTGATGCTGATCAAAATGCCATCTTAAAAGTTTAAAAATTCCGAATACTTACGAAGATTCTTTGAAAAAACCGAATATTCGCGATTTCATTTTAATTTTTTTATGACTCTATTTGAATAGATATAACAAAATAAATTTCACATTCTCATTGCTACTTTTTCTGTTCTACAAGACGGTGTTATCAGATTTTCAAACCGACGATTCCTCTCTGAGCTGCCATCATCAACTTTGTTTTTTTAAATACGGCCCTGGATTTTTTATTTCGGATTTTAAGAGCATCTAAAGTCTCAAAACCAATGAGGTATCGCACTTATTCGAAAAATTCATATTAATGGCATTTTCCATAAGACCTCATGTGTTAGAGAGAGACAGAAAACAAATTTTTGGTAAGATTTTGCCAGGGAATCATTAAAATGATTTTTTCCAATAAGTGCGATGCATCATTGGTTTTGGGACATTAAAAGCTCTTAAAATCCGTAATAAAAAATCCAGGGCCGTATTTAAAAAAACAAAGTTGATTATGGCAGCTCAAAGACGAAACGTCGGTTTGAAAATCTGATAACACCATCTTGTAGAACAGAAAAAGTAGCAATGAGAATGTGAATTTTATTTTGTCATATCTATTCAAATAGAGTCATAAAAAAATAAAAATGAAATCGCGAATATTCGGTTTTTTCTAAATATCTTCGGAAGTGTTCGGAATTTTGTAACTTTTAAGGCGGTATTTTGATCAGCATCAAATTGCGCAACTTTGCCTCCATTTAACCGACCTCGTATCTCTTCTAGTTTCTGAGATCCCAATGATGAGGCTCGAATTTGGGACACCCTGTACATGTTATGATTTTATTAAGACAGGTACTTATATAAACACAGGCAAGATATGTTTTTCAACACGACTGAGCTTCTTTATTCCAGAGCAGGACAATCGGATTACAATATGTTTACCATATAATTAAAGTAAAACAATACTAACAACTTACGAATTAAATTCCTTGACATAAATAGCGCATAGATCAAAATTTAAATATTAATATAACACATTCGTAGTTGTCGATACGTAGTACCAATAGAATACGGCGTATTCGCTACGAGGCATGGGCAACGTAAAATGACAATTTCATATATCAATTCAGTTCCTGAAGTGAGATGTCAGAAAGAAGACTACTTTAAAAAAGGCGAATGTTATATTAAAGAAAATAAATCATAATCGAAAAAATACAGCTGGATAATAGGTACTCTTGCTCCCAGAAAAACATGGAATGCACTGAAATTAGAGGCTCACACAAGGTACATATTTTGTAAAAGTAATGAATCTATTTTGGTAAACCTTCAAGCGAGTTCACATCATTGTTGACTAGCTGATTCTAGAAACAAAGTTGAAATTCAAGCTCCTAAAACCTACTAAATACTAAATATTTACTTTTGTTTAAGGCATGCACGTGCGTAGTTACCTTCTCTCTTTACGGAGGGCAATGAGGTAGAAGATATTGCCGAAGAAAATATCGTCAAAATACTATGACGAAACGAGAGCAAATAATTGCTGGATATTCACCGTAATTACTAAGATACCATTACCTTATGAGTGACTTATTTCAAAATTCAAGTAATATATTCCATCCTTTGCCATAAAAGATAAAAACCGGTAATGTGGAATGTAATGCAATTTGAATAAAATAGCAAAATAAAGGTGACATTTGCCTTTAACTAGTAATTAGGTAAATATTAATTCATTTTACAAATGAATGTATTAAAAACTGCTGGGGACTGTTCTTCTACATTTTCTCAAAGATCATTTGTGAGGCAAAGAAAATTAAGCAATTACTTTGCAAATTCTCGCGGCTGATAATTTTCAGCAAAAATTTAAGGGTTTCACTTTACTCCCTGTATATATTATTTTCCACTCGTATATGCAGTCATGCTATTTCCAGAAGTTCATTCTATTACCTCGAGTAGATGTTTTGTTACCCACCGTCATCCCATGCATATGGATGAAGAGTAACCAACGGAAGTGTTGATCACATGCAAGATTGATAGCCATTATTTATATTTTTCATAAAAAAAAAGTTTGGAATAGCTGGTTAATAACTGAGATGGGTGGGTGCTAATTAGATATTCTACTGAGAAAAAAACGAAAACAAATCAAGTGGTTGATATTAAAGTTCCTTAATCATCTTGTCATAAAGCCTTCATGGGTCATCTTTTTTATAATATGTATCAACGTCGCGATAGGTAGGTTTGAAGGGCCAGCTCTCATAGTGTTTCAACCGGCTGTCTTTCTAGCCAATTTTTCCGCTAATCTGTTACCATCGCACTGTGCGTGTAGATTTTAATAGTCTTATCCTCAGTATCACTGCGAACAATCTCTTTTGCGGCTATGGTTATAGCAGCAAGTTCCGACTGAGCTATGCTTCCGTATGCCTCTATAGTCTATTTTAGTTCAGTTTGCAAGCTAGCTATGGGAGTAAATTCCACAACCTGCTCCTTCTAGGCATTTTAAGCCATCAACGAAAATATTAACCGCACCTTCGGTTATGGGCTCATTTGGTTTTATTTGAATATCATAGAGTCTGTCGAAGACAAACTAGGGTGGCACGCCCCTTCCCACAGGCGGCGTCTAGTCTCTCCGCATTCTACGCTGGGTTACACACTAACATCTCTGCGCCTTAGCAATGTAGTCAGAGCCACCTACTGGAGGGAAGCAGAACATTACTTCCATGGCTCTGGTTGGCAAGATGGGACGAAACAACTAACTGTTGAATTGTCAGTGAGCTACTAAGCTACCCCAATCAATCTGCAGCAAAGACATGCCTGGGTATGTCAAGGGAAATCCTACGACTCATGGCGAGGATTTTGACTGGACACTGCCAGCTAAGAAAACATCTCTACATAATGAGATTAGGCGAAACACCTCTATGCAGGCTGTGAATAGGAGGACGAAACAGTAGAACATCTCTGCGATTGCGGCGCTGTTTCGAAATTAAGGGAATCCGTTTTGGGAGAACGATGGCCAACCATGGTTTTTCTCAGAACAGCCTCCTCGGGCAACATCGGCGCCTTTTTTTACAACACTAGGATCGGTTAAGGACTAGATTGATTGTTTGACCTAGGAAGAATGCACAAGGGGTCCAATGGGGCCTAAGAGCCGTGGCCTTTCAAAATCGTCATTTCCAGCTTCCAGATTCTAGATGTTCCTTAATTACTAGTCGCCTTATATTTCTTATATAAAATATAGACAGCTTTTCTCGATATTGCGACAATGAGTGTAAAAAGAATCAAATGTAACACATGCAAAAAGTGTTTCCTACTTGACGTCGCGTGACCAAAACAGTCACTGTTTGCACTTGTTAAATAAATAATTGTTTTATAGTTCAATCTTTTGATGTTATGATCTTCTCTCCAGACGGATGAAGGTGAAGAATTCGCATATAATAAGCATGATTTGAAGTTACTGATTCTACAAGGAAATAGGGTTGGTTTCGGATTTTCAAATATAATTTTCTTACAGAAGGTGTTTTCGTAAAGCTTATACGTTTGGAGAGGGAGGAAGAAAGCTCAACATTTGTTTCATAAACTCTCATAGTGGACAAACTTTTGCGAACATGCAAAGGTTTCATTTTACTCCCTTTATATATTATTTACCACTCGCATATGCGGTCATGCAAGTATGGCAGCACGTACCCTGTGAACCAAGCAAACAAATTCGTAATTAAAATATCGATCTTTAAATTTTAATTAGAATTTCCCTTGATCAATTACATCTTTTATAATAATATAAAATATGTTTGTACTGTTACCCATAATTCGGTCTATTACCATAATTTAATATAATAATATTATTACGTCTACTATGAGTATAATTATGCAAATGGCATTTAAATATTTATTAAACCAAATAGACATCATACCAAATAAAAGCAGAATAAAGATTTCTTCCATAAAAATCCAACATACGTTTGCATGTTACTAGAGGCCTAAGGGAATATCAAATAAGGGCTAACCTTTTCCAAATGGAAGCTTGCCATTAATATATTATAAGCCGAATCTGGCCGAGCAATGAAAGCACTAGAACAAATGATGATTAGATATTGTACGACAGCGCAATTCGATATGGAGGGCGCATCGATATATCGAGAAGACCGCAGATCGATATTTTTGAAGGAGAATATTTGTTGCGGTTAGATTGGATGGAATGAAATATGTTTTAGTTTATATTGAAATTATAAAGTACTTTGGCTTGTATCAAGGGTTGAAGCATCGATGGAATTAGGTAACTTAAATGAGGTGAACAGAGAAGATGGGCTACTTATGTTAATGAAAAGCACACTTTTATTTAATGATTTTGCCAGTATCGTTTAATTTATTGATTTATTTTAGAAAGGGCAGTGCCCTTCGATGCAAACATTATAAGATCCAAAATTATCATGTAAATATACAGGAGACTCGGCTAATGAACCAAACTGATAACAGCTGAAATTTTCACGAATGATGGGCAAAAAGATGAAGTCAAAACGTCAATAAAGCGATATTAAAAAGTAAATAATATTCAAAAAAAAAAAGTTTCTCGGAGTGTCACCCTGTATAAAAAGCATCATGTTTTGTAAGGTAGCCACTTGTACAATCTTTGACTCAGATTTCTGCCGTGATAAGCTTTTCTATAAAAAAAAAATTTCTCAAAAAAAATAAAAACCTCCGAAGTTAATTTTCTCGACATGTGCCATTTAGAGAGTTTTTCTCCTCAAAAATTCTTATCAAACTGTTAACTACTTTTTTTTGATTCTCGCGACTTTTTTGGCGCTAGAATGGCCCAAAATTACCCCATTTTCAAAAATTACACGTTTAAAAAAATATTGGCCATTTTCTGATTCTCGTTAATTTCAGCAACACTTAACATTCCAGTTTAGCTTGTCTGGAAAATTTTGGTAATGTATCCTTACCACATCCAAGGTGTTTAAGCGCTTCTCTTACTTAATTTTCCACTACGTTTAAATTTTTGCCAGTAATTCCTACCAATCCCTTATTTGGAAATATGATTTAGCGAGGATGTAAATTTTCAAAGATCTCGATTTTTAACGGAAATGGAATCTGCATTCAGTACGCGAAAGTAATTTTCAGGAGCGATTTTGTGTAGATGTGTTATAACATATTCAATTTCGTTAGCTTTTATTTTCTAATTTTTAAATTGTTGTTTTGATTTTAATTGAAATAATTTGAATAAATAAAAGTAAGGGATATACGTCTTATTGCGGTGGCACTATAGGGGTGTGAGTTTGAATTCTGAAAATTCAATTATGGGCGCCAGGTCTAAAGTAGACCGAAAGATAAGAAAAGATAAGCTAAATTGTCATATTACATTATCCATAATAAGACACCGATGTAAGGAAAGTAAACGCAAGAAATAAAAGATATGTTTTCCTAACAATTTTTAATAATAACCTTTGATATCTCCTGAATATCTTTAAAATTTACATTTGAATAAAAATTTCAACTACCAATTAACAATCTGTATAGGTAAGATAAAATAAGCAATATTTAACATAAACTGATCCTAGACTACGGTATAATGAGATAGGTAACGTACCTGAAATTTTCCTTACGACCCTATTTAAAATTAATGGTCCTGATAAGCTAATAGCCCATAAGTTACAATCAGTCCACTAGTAAGTCCAGAATATTTTATTACATAATCAACCAAATTAACTCTGATCAAAATGATTCTCAGAATGAAGGAAAATCAAAGCAATGTCAAAATATCGAACTTCGATCACATATTGTATTTAGAAAATATGTCAAAATCGGGAGATAATTGTAAAATCTAACAGACGTCTCTGAGAGAAATTGATTTTATATTAAAGTTAAAGCTTACCCATGACAATTTTATATTTTCAATTTAAATTCCAGGCCTAGGTACCAGTGGAGAAAATTAAATATAGCCAAATAATATCACTACTTGCTATGTAGTAACTAGAGTAAAAGATAATAATTAAGAAACATTAGTTTACAAAAATCTACAAATTAGAATTTGGAAAGATTAATACCGAGTATGTACAGAGTATTTAATCACTATAATACATAGTACTCATTAAAGTTAATTTCCCAAAGATTAATACCGAATATGTACAGAGTATTTAATCACTATAATACATAGTACTCATTAAAGATAATTCATTTGATTGATTAGATCAAAATCCAAGTTACGAAGCTTAAAGTTAAAGATATATAATCTCGTTTTGAGATACGGTAAGATAAATGTACAATATGATAAATGTACAAGATTAATCAATGATACTGTAAAGATAAGATAAATCTATTAGATAGGTTAAAGATACTTAAAAGTTAAATTTCGAAATGTTGGTTTTTCTGTTAAAAAAATCAAATAATGAGGAATTGTGAAAACACTTATAAGGATCACTTATCTTTATGGAATTCCAGGCGAGAGTGCTCAGGGCCCCTAACGCTTCTTCAGCTAGTGGTTTCATAACCACGGAGTCATCCCGACCATTTAATTTCCACTTCCCAATCAACAATTACATTGCTACCCATCAGGCTACGATTTTAGGATTGTAACTGCGTCCTGAAATCTCCCGATCCTCTCCTATAGTCTCCTCATTCGCCCATATGAATTGAAATTACTATCACTCTCCTCGTACCAGGTCAGGACTCCATTAAAGTTAGAATTAAAATTAGAGTAGAGTTAGGTAGAGTTAAGAGTAAAGAGTAGAATTAAGTGTAGATTTAAGAGTAGATTTAAGAGTCTGAAATAAAATAAAACGAACATCAGACGTATCAAAATGGCGTCCTCGTGCTGCTAAAAAACTCGCCATCACTTAAATAATTACCTGTTGGTCGGCCCTCCTTCAACTGTCGGCTATTCATCTAAGATGCCATGGAGTCAAAAGTTATTACAATCCAGCCTAGCTGCCAATTTCCAGAGAAATTAAAACATTTTGACGCCTCCGTCACTGCCTATCACCTTTTAGGCCTGAGGGTCTAATCAAAAGGGACTCGTGCTTCAGCTACTATCGATTTTATTCACCCATTATTCACTCACAAAAACTGATTTCCGCAGGATGCACACGAAATCAACCTACACTATCCGAGTCGACACGAGGTCAATTCAAATACCGCAAACTAAGTAAACATGAACTCACTTCCTAATTAGAAAATTCCGCAAAATCTCGTTCAAATCTCCTTCACAAGACATTCAGGATTATGTAACTGTCAAAACAAAGCACCTAGTTATGTCACAAACTAAATAAAAACCGTAAAATTAATTAATAAGTATTGCTAGTTGCCTATCTATATCGCCAACTTTTCATATTAAATTCAAAATACCGGCAACCATATTCACTGTATGCCTGCAGACCAGTAGCGTAGATAACTCAATTACATTAAAGAGAATTTCAATGGTGTGCTAGATAATATTGAAGTTTGCGAATGTAAGAAAATAAATTAATTGTTTTTGGATATTTAACCGCGAATTGTTACAGAAAATTCAAAATTACTGACATTGGAACGAGCATACCCAAATGATTGTTACAGTGTTGGCCGGCGTAATTGGAGCTTATTTGATTAGATATTTTTTCTGCCAGCAAGACTAAACGGACAATATCATTTTCAATTTATCGAAGAGGAAATGTCAGTGCTGCTAGAATAGGTACAAATTCCTTTGAGAAAGCAAATAAGGTTCATGCGCAATATTGCACTAGTGCATCTCAGCATATAGATGAGGGAGTTCAAAATGTTAAGAAATTAGATTGGTCGAGGAGGATTTTAGTCATGACCCCCTAGATCTTCAGACATGAATAGCCTGGATTTATTTTTTGTAGATACCTGAAAATATTAGCGTTAGTATCAAACCACAATCCACACAGAAGAGGATCTAAAAGACAAAACAATAACTTCATGCGATATCATTCGCAATACTTCCGGAGTCTGTCGTTAGTCAACAGTTTTTATAATTTAGTTTTGTTTTTAATTCAATGTTGAGAGTTTTTTCCCATTGTTGATTATTCTGAAGCCTGATTTAAAATAAAAATAAAACTAATTGCTCAGATAATACAAATAAAAACAGTTTTTCAAAGTTTTTTTACTTCGCCTACACATAAGTTGCATCGATGGCTCATTTTGCAAATAAATGGAAAACGATAACAGATACAAAAATAATGCGATATACCAAAAAGCTAAAGAAAAGAACAAAGAGTTTAACTGTCATATCAGAAGTCATACTGGGTACTCTGAAAAAGTCCCGAAAGATAAAACAGCATTTAGTTCAAAAAATGTCCGCTTTGTATAACGCGAACGACAATTTTAACATTTTGTTGCAGAGATTTTTGAATATAATAAGTGTAATATATTTTAAAGAATTTTCTTCAGGTCATACGGAAGAAAAATGCAAAATTCCAGACAAACATTGAAACTTTGCCACCCTGTATAACGAAAATGACAGATTTCTGACCGTGTATATATCAGTATTTTTCCCTAAAATATCTACACGACCAGCACCTTCTAATTAAGAAGGCCTGGTATCTAAATCTACGATGGCGTCGCGCTTAGGGAACAGGCTCTGATAATGGAAAACGTATTAATTCATATATAAATTACTTTTGTTACTTTTTGTCTTAAAAAAATACATTCCTAAATTATTTTGGATAGTCAATTACATGTCATTTACCAAAATAACAACAAAAAATCTGGTAGCCGTGCCCATCACAGAAAGAAACATAATAAATATTATTATAATATGCTATGATCTAAAAACTACGGACTATGGCGATTAATTTATGAAAATACAGTGGTATGTTTAAAAATATCTCGAAGTGTATATAAACTAAAACAAGAATACATAGTTACTTAGATATATATTTTTAAATTATTATTTACTTTAGAGGAGTTTTTAGATTTGACACAATTATTTCTGTTTTGTTTAAAAAATAAACTTTAAATTTTTAAGAAAACTGAATTATGAAAATGTCACCTATTCTATTCAGTTTGGACCTGTGCAGTAGGTAAGGACTTGGATCGCTAGGTTTTTTTAGCTTTTTGCCAAGTTTTTGCAACTTATATTTCTTTTGATATCAATAAAAAACAGATTGAATAAAATAAAAGGATTTGCTTGACTCGACGTATTAAAAAAATTGAACCAGTTGACTTTGTACTGTTGGCACAGCCTCTAAAAATGCAATGTGTATGACTAGTCACTGGCTACAAAAATAGAGAAACAAAACTTACCCGAGCATTTTTGGTTGGAACAAATGATTTTTCCCTCTTAATTGAATTTACTCACTGCTACCTCAATTTACCTATTTTGGAAATGAAAACACTGCCACTATGAGTTCATTTTTATAATTCCCTCTACATTTGGGAACACAACAGATTGACACGATGTTTTCAATTCACTTAACACTATTATAGACAATTTTTAAAAAGTCAATGTTCTCAATTATTAAGCGACTGAACTTAACCAAAGCTTAAACATACTCTAATTATTACAACACGTAACTAAAACCACCCTACAACCCTTAATCAATATTCAAATAAACAAACATTGTTTAGGTATCCTAAGTAAAACTGAGGTATCAAAATAAATCCTCTGATGTTATCCGGCTGTAGCCTAAAAAATATCTGTGGTTACCTTAAACTTATTAGTCAAAGTCAAAAGTCAAAATGTGCTTTATTGTAAGAAGAACAAATCTCTTATCTACAAAGCAGTTCCTTATGCAGAAAAAATAAGATCAATTGATATAATACAATATAAAGCAAAAACTAAATTAAAAATTAAAGCGAGAATAAATATAGGAAGAAAGATACAAATGCAAATAAAAATGCAATAAAAATAAAAATAAAAATACAAATGAAAATAAAATTACCTGGCCAAAAAACTACCAACTATCATTATAATACTCCTCCAGGTTGTAATAAGACTTTGCCGCCAAAACACTTTTAACTTTCCTCCGAAACCGCGAGTATGGCAACCGTCTGCTTCCCATGCCCAAACGCTTATAGATCTTGAGGCCCTCGTACATAATTGATTTTTTTTGTAAGTGTTAGTCTGGGAATAGGAATGCGTACATTTTGGTTTACGGCCAATCTGGTAATATGTGATCAATCAGAGATCTTAGTACAATATTTTTTTGTGAATCAGGCAGACTGTTTCAAGGATAAAAAAAGATACTAATATTAATAGTCCATACTTAATAAACAGTGGTCTACAATGTTCCCTAATTCCTACCCGACACATAAATCGTATGGCTTTCTTCTGCAAAACAAAAATCGAATTGAACAACTGTTGGCTGCAAAAGTCACAGAATGCTATATCACCATATCGAAGGTGCGACTCGAATAGTGAAAAATATACCATCCTCGCCGTCGCGGTCCCGAGACCACTCTAACAGCAAAGCAACCAGAGGCCAGCCTAGAATGCAGTAATGAAATGTGTTCATCAAATTTAAGCTTATTGTCTATCAAAAGGCTCAGAAACTTAGTGACTGATTTATTTTCGATATGTTGATCATTTATATGTAAATCATTAAAATTAAAAGCGAAAGTAAGTGTATTGATTTTAGTGACGTTTGAGCTAACGGAATTAGCATCACACCATCCCATAATTTTTGATAGATCCGAGATTATAATTTCCCTAAGATTGTCACCCGTTTTTGCATGCCATAGGAGAGTGGTGTCGTCAACGAAGAGGGTGATCCTCCCCCGAATATCCACCATAGCATGGTCATTTATATATACCAAAAAAAAGCAGGTCCCGGTACGGATCCCTGCGGCACACCTTAATGACACACCAGGGGCGCAGACTCATGGTCGCCATCTCTCACCACCTAAACCCTCCCCGAAAGATACGCTCCGAGCCATTGATTAGCCGTTCCCCGTACACCATAGTGGTGAAGTTTCCGCAGCAGCACCTCTCGATCCACACAGTCGAAAGCCTTTGAAAAATCGCAAAACCCTGCCGCAGCAACATATCCACCGTTAGACTTGTGTAGAGGGTTTCCAAAAGCGAAAAGACCGCATCACTCGTGCTCTTAGATGCCCGTAAACCAAACTGTGAGCTGGTTATAACGTTAAATGCCGATATAACATTAACCAGCTGCGATTTTACCAGCTTCCCAACTACCTTCGAAAGGGTGACAAACAGCGATATAGCACGGAAATTAGATGGATCCTCACAGTCACCCCCCTTATGCAAAGGGATCACAATCGCCCGTTTCAAGCAGGAAGGAAATTCGCCGGTCTGAAAAGAAACGTTAATCGCACTCGCGAGTGAAAGCAAAGCTGATTATGAAAGATTTTGAAACACCCCAATGGACATTCCGTCGTACCCAGAAGAATTCGCATTGTTGATCTGCCAAAACACATTTTGATTGCCTGAGAGCACATGGTCGCCATGACGCTAAAGGTTATTTTCCATTATTTCTAGAGGCTTTCCGACCTCAACTCGAAAAAACATTCCTTAATTCAGCCACATCGACGGAGCGAAAGAAAAACTGCAAAGAACGTTCACCTCGTTAAGATAGTTCAAAAGGGTCCCCACCAGTCTTCATGTTAGAATTCGTTTTTCCGCCACAGAACAATAAAAAGCATTCAGAGCATCCGCAGCACCAGAGCACGAGGCGTGTCTGCCTCTTAAGTCATTTATGATAGACCAGTTCTCTCTTGTCTTGTTCCCAGCTTTTGAAAAACGATGTTTATAATATAAATCCTTAGCATTCCTAATGGCTTTCCTTTAATATATTATATGTATGTAGAGTCAAAAGGCAGTCAAAGCTAATAGGTAAGTAAGTAGGCATTATTATTATAAAGCTGCAATATAAAGACCATAAGGGCTTGTTTGTTTACTTCAGGCAGACAGTATGTAAAATATTTAAATTTCAGTTATTTCAGATATTACTAGATATTATCAGCTCTGAAATTATTATAGATATTTGTGAAAACACATCTTGTACCAGAGTAATCAGACCCCAACTATGAACTATAAGTACTTAATTGTGTAATGTAGAATAATTAGAAAGTATAGTGTAGTGTAGTAGGGTTAAGAGTCTATTTTTACGGACACAGGGCAATGCTCTTGCCATTAACACAATAAATTACCTGCTAGTATAAATTGTTTACTGCAAATGCACAAATTTCACAATTTTAAACATATTTTATAATTAAAAGTCTAAATACACCCCATACATTTAGTTTAGGTCCCGACTCGGGTGGCCATATTGGCTACTGGTTTCTTTCGTTTCAGAGCCTCTAGATAGTGTTGTACACGACATTAAATCCTTGACT
>MU191166.1:0-16420 GCA_016904865.1 Pissodes strobi | reverse complement strand
TCAGGAGATGATTAAAACAGTTTTAATCATCTCCTGATGATGCTAACATGGTTAGCGAAACGCGCGTCGAGTGCAATAATTCTGTTTCGGTATTGTGGATAAAACCTCGTTTTAGTGCATGTTGCCGAAGGTTCCAAACCCCAACATAATTATTGCATGCCCTTCAAAGCGACAATTTTTATTTAAAGAAAAATATCTTTAAAACAATGTTCTAATTAGTAGTTCTTTTCTTCAATGGTGTATGGGTATCTAGGGAAAACTAGCACTTACGCATTTGTATGAAATCCGCAGCTTATCAATTTTTTTCTGTTTCACGAGAAGTACAAGGCTTAATAAAAATCTACCTTTCAGAGCAATGTGGGAAAATAATTTTTAAAGTTTGAAAAATACTAATAAAAGGCATGTTTCTGGTTCCCCGAATATAGCAAACATATTGCTATTTGGCTTGGATCCATGTTATACTTACTGTCTCCTAAAGTCGAACATAAATAAAACCTATTTTGGGTTTCTAAAGTATTTTATTATAAATTATCGGAACATTTTAGTGAAATTAAATTCAATTCCGGCTCCGTATCAAACCAATATTATCGTGCAAGTCGCCTGTAAATTTTTAATAACCGAATTAGATTCTGGCCAGAACGATAAGACCAATTAAAGTTGTATCCATGATAATGTAACTTACGATTGCATGACACCGCCTAACGTGGGCCTCGGAGAATAACAAATAAGGTGTAACTTTCCTAAATAGAATTTTTCCATCGACATATTATGAGAAATATCTGATCGAAAATTCGAAATACTATATTAAATTATTGATGAATAATCGTTTTCGACTGCTTCATTCCCTAGGGAGGACTAACCCATGTATATTTAATGTCTAAATGACTACAAATCGGTAATTTTATTTTAGCATATTAACATTTTCTTGTCCTCGAGATCATTAATTGTTGTCATTTTTGGCATCATCAATATCACAACTAAGCTTGTCATTTAATAAGTTTAAATTACAGCTTAAATATCGATTTTCGAAATTGTTATTTGATACGTGCTGAAATTGGTAAAATTATATTTAAAAAATAACAATAATATGAGGACGGCTCAAAGACAATATGACGAAGGTATTGATTGAAAGGGGACCCGTAATTAAACAACATAATAAAAACAAGAGTAGAAAAGAAAAGGAATTCTACGCAATGAGAAAAGAAGAAAAGCAAGAAGTTTAGTTTAGTTTAGTTAATTCAGTATGCCATCTACAAACAGTAATTTTACATCATCATAAAATTAGTATGGATAAAATATAATCGGCAAATTGTCATTCAAAATACTTATTTATAGAGACAGTTAATTAAAATCATTCAAATTAATAACTTCAATTATGCAATTATGCAATTTTAACAATTGTACTGCATACAAACAAAAAATGGAAACATCATACATAAATGTGCATTATACGAACAACAAGACAACAGAAACAATAATCCCCGAAGGCATTAAAATCTTATCACTAAAAACGAGTGACTCAAAAACAGAAGCTGTCTATCTTTAAGGCACCCCAGAATACAAAATTCTTTAATACTCTACTAGGCACAATCACAAAACATGCGGTAAGGGTGAGGAGAAAAGGATATGTTAGAACCTTAAAGCGCCCATGTGGACAGCCCAGGAGCTGGTTTTAGGTGAGACACAAACTCTATCGAACGGATGGTTCCCTAGCGTTTTTATATGATAAAATGTGCTGAACGTTGCACGTTTAAGGTTCATAATCGCGCCCGTTGACTGCTCGCATTGTTTATAATTTGTCTTTAATATTTACATAATGTTTTGCAAGTTCAAGTTCAAACTTAAGACAGGGTGATATTTATTTAGTAGCTTATGCATATTAGTAGTTCACGATATTAAAATCCTTAAATGATATGGCTGTATCATCAGCATTTAACACAGGCTTGGATTGAGGTATAGACTGATGTATGTCGTTTATATATTCGTATATGAACAAAAGTAAAGTGCCCAATATTGATCACTGATGGACTCCATGTGCCAAACCAGCCTCATCTAAGCTGACCAATCCTGTCAATGCCATTATGCTCCCAACTTCCCCACTAAGATCTGGTGTGAGACACCGTCGAAAGCGTTTGAGAGATCACGGTATGTATTATTTATACACTACCCTTCCTCAAAGGCCTTCGCTATAAACTTTAGCTTCATTCAAAATTGCCAGAGTTTTGGACCTATGGGTTCCAAACTCAAACTGGCACGGTGAGAAAAGAGTTTGACTCGAATAATTCATGAAGTTGGTTCTCAGCGCAGTGACAAAGATCTTTGAGAGAATAGGGACTAAGGAAACTGTTTGGTAACTCCCATTGTCGTTTTTGTCATCTTGTTGAACACAGGTATAACGCTTGGTCTTTTATGAGAGTAATCATATATGCAAGAAACCATAAACAAAATCCTAAGTTATTTCAGGCTACCTACATTTAGAACATGTACATCCCCACTAATTTTGTTTTTAAGAAGTTCATAATATCTCCAAACTGGTTATAGGTTACCTCAGAAAACTTGAAACTAGTGATGAGCGTCTCTCTCTCTCTCTCTCTCTCTCTCTCTCTCTCTGTAGCTCTTATAACCCAGGGTGGGTCTTGGTTGAATCAACGATTCTCCTCCATTGGACTCTGTCCATCACTAGCGCTTCCGTGATATTAAGGGTTCTAAGCTCTGATGACATGTTGTCTCTCCACCGTAGTTGTGGTCTTCCTAATGGTCTTCTACCGGTCGGGGCCTGCTCCCATACTAATTTAACAGCTCTTCCATATTTCTGTCTTTTGATATAGCCCATCTCAGTCTTTCCGCTTTAATTATTTTTACAATGTCCGGTTGGTCATATAGTTCTTTTATTTTCCCCATTTTTTCTACTACGGTACTCGGTACTGTTGTGTAGTTTCATCCCTTGTAGGTCCGTATATACTCCGCAGGATTTTTCTTTCTGCAATTCTCAGTCTGTTCTCGTTCTGTTTCGTCATGGTCCAGGTTTCACACAGGCGTAAGTCATAATCGGTCTTACAATGAAGTGGTATATTCATATTTTTGTCGTCCGAGATACATTTTTGGATTGTATTATTTTCTGTAATGCAAAACAGCAGCCACTGGCACTCTGTATTCTGATGTTAATTGCCTTGGTCATGTTATTGTCTGACGTGATAGTGGCACCCCGATATTTAAATTCATTAACTCTTTCGAAGTTGTATTTGTCCATCGTCACATTTTGTCCTATCCGATCTCTACGCACAGTTCTTGACGATGTCATGTACTTGGTTTAACTCTCATTTATTTTAGGCCTATATTTTCCGCTGTCGATTCTATTTTTTAGAAACTCATCTTTAAGGTTCGCAGTTGTGTTTCCAACGATGAGCGACTCACAGAGGTATTTTCTGTTAAAGTGTGACTCATGTCAGTAGGCATGATGCTTCTTATAGTTTTCTCAGCTATACTAAACAAATAATGTTGAGTGCCTGAGCAGCAAGGTCCGTTTTTTTAACATTTTTACATTTGACCCTAAAACCATTCACGACTTTCCATGAATTTTCTGTTACATTTGTTAGAATTGTGAATACACCATGTTTGAGAAGTGAGCGAAGTTCGAGCGGTATCACATCGTTGTCACTTTCATTCGGGCTATAATTAAGGTCGCTGTCATTTGACGCTTCCTTGCCTCTGCTTTTGGATGAATTTTCAGTTCTCTAAAGAAAAAATCGAAACAGTCTAAAAAAGGTTGATGATGATCTTCCCCTAAACCAGACAATAGCTTAGGCAAAAGCAGTACTTACGTTATTCAAATATTCCCCTTCTGTTTCTCGTGGTTCTAATTTTCTTTCAATGATGGTAGAATTCTTCACATTCTACGGTTTTACAGTAAACTACAAATAAACAGGAGAAATCCGTACATGTAGTTTTTCTCAGATTTCAATAATTTCTTCTCCAAGATAAATTAGCTAACTTACATTCACATTGTTTTTTTTTGAGTGACCATTGAGACTTACTTATCCTGTAAGTCTGAACCATCTAAAGGCTGCTTATTCTAAAATAGGCAATATTTATTAAAAATTTAAAGCAAAAATTATTATAAAATATTGGTTACCGGATCATTAGAAACAAGACCACAATAAAAATTATTTTGTGGCAGCTTTCATACAAAACCTTTTGAATCCACATCAGAAAACGGTGTATCAGTATCTATAATCTTCCTTTTTCGTTGCCGTCTAAATGCATATTACACTTTACTTAAAATTTGCCAACTTTATCCGAAATAGGCATAAACTAGTTTGGAGGCTATGTCAGTAAGGGACAATGTCCAGTTATCTCTTAGAAACCCATAAAAAAGGTCAATCTCTACGTGTAGTGCAGGTTCGCTCTTTTCAAAGTACAGTGACTGAGCCTAAGGGCAATTTGGATTTTTTACTATTGTTGCTCATAAATCCCTTTTAAATGAGTTATCAATAACTAAAATAAATAAGATGGTACCTACCCTTAAGGATGCGGCCAGCGCAACATGTGCTCCGACTACTCGTCGGCGTGGGAGTGGGTTAATTATTTACTTTTGACCAGGGCGCCACCAGTTTGAAATAACTAAATCCGCAGACTCAAACTAAAAGATCCTCGGTCTTGGTTGGTTGAGGTACTTCAGAGCAAATAAAAGACGGTACCTTCATGCGGGTTTAAGTTTATTAGGCGATCGTTAGGTTTGACGTTAACGTGTTGTAATATTTCAGTCAGTAAGCAATGATATAAATATAAAAAAATGTAAAAGAGCCTAAAACAAATAATACTAAGTTAATATATGCTCACAATTATAGAATTACTTCATTTGTGCATACATACAGACAGACTATAATTTGAATTAAGTTGAATTATAATGGCAGTGAAATAGATAAAGAATGATCGAACAATTGTCAGGCACGTTTAGTTATAACGAAAACAATGAAATAATGTACCAAATGATTACGGAAGATCAAAATCAACTTCAACAAAGTAATAATAAACGCAATATGCATGATATATCTATCGTTTCATCATACTAGCAATAAGAAACGTCAGGATAATACTATTACTACTAAACCTTGTGCGCGTCTGCCATGATATACGTGTCACAATTGTACATAAATAAACTTTAACGATTCAGTTTATGAAATACCGTTATGTAAAATTATTACAATCAGATAGTTCATCAGTAGAACAACAAGGTTTATCTTTTACCACGATATATGTTAAATTGTAAGAAGGAAATGTAATATAAAAAAAACTATGGGGATTAATCGATCTACACTAGTAAATATAGCAGTTATTTAGATTAGTATTGGTAAGCTATGCTTACATCTAACCAGTTCCGAAAATATTTATATCAATACCATGCAGGAAGAAGTAAAACACGCAATCTCATACCAGGCTGAAAACACTAATAACACGTCAATAGCATTATGTAGAATGATCACAAGTGTAACCCAAACTTATCTTTTCTGGTCTCTGCCGATATCACCTCCGGCCTCATGAACGTAAGCTGCTGCTAGGCGTCTTGAAACCCATAAACTCTCAGTGATATTTGAGGTAGTGACCCTACCTCTGTGGCTGCAGTCGGTACCAAAAAAACAATCAACCGTACTGGCTGGTAGCTAGTTGGTCAGCAACTTAATCTCGCTCCAAATAGAAACCCTAGCTACGCAGGGGTTTTGATGGTGATGACGAATGGGAGCAAGGCTCTCCCCTACAGGCACCCCTTGAGGAAGGAAACGGCGTATTTTGTTACGGAATCCTCGGCACGTGGACAGTTGCCAGAAGATATCTTGACCTCAGACCAAAACCCAATAAATCCAGTCAATTAATTTACTACACCAAACTGGTAACTATGCCAACTTCTCTATCCCGAAATAAGATTATCCCCGTAGGGGCAAATTATAAATTCTTAATCTTTTTATCAGGCTTACGCACTACCTGCTCTTTGGAGGGTTTACCAAAAAAGAGAACGAGGTCAAGTCAAGATCGTCCACCTAAAACGCCAAGTTCAATGTTTAATGGCTAGAAAAAATTCGACCAATAGGCCACCTTTACATTGTTCTGCGTAACACGTAAAATACAACAAGATGGTTGCCACTAAATTTAATAACATCTTCAATATGCAATAAAATGAGCCTAAGGCTGTATGATATTATGTATTGCTAGCATGACAAAGAAAACCGACGATAAAACCATTATCCACAAAGACCAAACAAACAGAAAACACTTCATTCCGGCCGGCGACCATTTTAAACTCCTGACATCAAAACGCTAACACATAAATTTGCGGCGAAATGATTCAGGCCTAAACGCACCTTTAGCCCAGAGCCTTCGTCTCTGTTGGAACCAACTGCGAAGAAACCCGGGCTGTGTTGCCAAAATTAGGGAACACAACACAACCACTAAAACATCTTGCCTGCGTACATCAAGCGAAAGCGAAAGACAGTCGTTTAACATCAAACTGATGGTAGCATATGTAACGGGCTACGATTACATATACGAGAACCTGGTTTCTGGAAGAAATGGCGAAGGATCAAAATAAAAATTTCCGTAGAAGTCGACTAAGGAAAGACATATTCCAGGGGGGAAAATAATCAAACATCCTATTATTTATTAAAATAGACTACAAAAATTATATAAACATCACAATAGTACTAGTATTGGAAAAGCAGGGAACCCATTCCATTAAACTAGGTATTCTAAAGCAAATATTTTACATTGGTGTCTATACATATAAATATCAAATGCACATGCCTTCTTATGAACGAATTAACTTTACACACACGATATATTGTTGCAGCTGGAACCACAAAGCTTCGTTGTATATTGGTATTTTCCCCTTGGTTTTGTCTTATTGTGCTGCCGTTCTAAATGGAGAAAAAGGGACCTTCGTCTAATCCCTTGGCTTGTTTTCATTATTTCAGTTCGATAATACACCTGGATGGGCATCCACTGTTTTCGACCTTGCTGATTATAGCTTTTAATTGCTGATTCGAGGTATTTTGGAATCTAGAATGTAATTTCACCTTTATTGGAGGGTTGTGTCTACAAGAAATCAATAGTGATAGATTGTTTACAGATTAGCCGAGTATTTGGAGTTTGGACTATAATGCATGCCGAGTTATATTTTAAGGTTATTTAGGGATATCTAGCACTGAAATTATAACTTACTTTTTGTACACTTGATAGTCATTCTGTGGGAATTTTCTCGTTATATTATACTTGATAATATATTGTTTTGCTTAGGTGATTACGGAATACTTTCATTTTGGGAATGAAACATTGACGTTTGTTGGAAGTATGACATGTCATTTCGGATTTAGACCATAGACGACCGGTAGAAATCGCATCGGATCCGTCCGTCGACATCGACTCGAGAACCACTCTAATTTGCGTTGCATTTACTGTAGGATTTAGCTATCATACGCTTGAATTTGCTGATTATATTAGATGATATCGATGTTTAGCACTCTAGGCTTGCATATTGACGCAGTTTTCCACTGATTATCCATTATTAAAGTTCGATAATATTTCAGCTCGGAGTAGATTCTAACCTACGATAAGGAATGTGTTCTATGTTTCATATGGTCTGTGGGGGTAACTTTCGCGGTATAATTTGACAGGTCTATGGACAGGCGCGTGGTCTTCACGTTCGACACGGTTGCCAAGTCGCATGCTTTATTTAGCATAATGCTATTAGTGGCGTGTGTTGATTGTAATTTTAGACTGCCGCATAACGCGTGGGTTATATATTCCCACTAAGCATTTAAAAGTAGGTTCTAACTGATTCAAATGATTTCGATAGTAAGTCACTTTATCGCTTGATTTGGCGAATCCGGTAGTATGACATCATAATTTTCTAGTACTTTGTCACAAATAGGGACGCTGCTGGCAATTTAGCATCTTGAGTCTGCGCGATGATGATTCTGCTAGCCTCGTCATTTTCGGGGCAAGCCAATTTAATCTTTATGTGATCTTGAAGGAACCAGTAGGTTTCAGTGCCGAGCTCTCGAAATTGGGAATTTTCGTTGAGATACTGATATTTAGTGTGAAATATACAGTGCCCTAGTTAGGGAATTATTCAACGAAGCCCTTGAGGAGGATTGTGGTCGTCGATGGTTTCTCGTCTGATGGATGATTGTAGATGAAGGAAGATTTGTTGATTCGACCACCTGCACCCACGTTTGGAGATTTGACTTTCGAGAGCTGCCACACACTTGAACCCCGTTTAACATCTAAAGGTATGTTGTTTGAGTAATTTTGATACAGATATTGTTTTGATCTGTTATTTGTTGAGGTTCTGTACCCGTTTCCTTCATATTTTGGTTTGATCACTGTTCTAATTTGTCCTATTTGTTTCAGGGGTTTTTAAATCTGGATTTTTTGATTTTTTAATTTTAGATTTGGATTTTTGGACTTTTTATTCTTGGATTATTGGTTTTTATGGGCCTTCCATTGCCCTCTTACGATCCGGTTTCCTACCTGGGTTTCCAGACTGCATACTGAGACTCCTCCGACAACACGTGGTTTCGGAGTAATCATCAAGTTGACTGCGTGTCTCGCTGTCTGATCCAAGCCTCAACGCCTACGAAGCGTGTCTTCTCTACCTTGACGCTCCAGTGATTCGACGAACACCTGGATTCTGGATGTACTCACTGTTGGCTTGATAGCGTATCAGATAAGTCTTAATTTAGGGTATTATCTAGTGTATTTTGGGACTTTTATTTTATTTCATCTTATTATTGTGTTTTATTTGATTGGTGATTTAGGGCTACTTAAATTAAAATTTCGATGAATTTGTTTAATGAGGGTGATTAAGTGTTTTGCTTGGTTTAAAATATAGCGACCTTCAAGTTATTTAGGAGTAACGGATTATTCTCAATAGTTAGCCTAGGTATACCGGATCATCCAGCTAATCCGGATAGTATTGGCGTGTTATTAATTAATTTCAGCGTAGTCTTGATTGCGTGTTTTACTTCTTTTCAGCGTAGTTTTGATTGCGTGTTTTATATTTTCCAGCGTTGAATGAAATAGATATGTTTGGAACTGTTCGTATATCAACATAGCATATCGATGCGTACTCATGTAGGTTTATCTTTGGTACCGATACTAATTAATAGGTCGATATTGTACTTACATTAATGCATATTTTTATTTACATGAATCTCTAGTACATTTGATTTAGCACGTTAACTTCTCACTTATTGATTAGAGTTATTTAGAGTGTAGAAGTAGAAGAAGTTATCAAATTTTATACCGTATAGGTTGATAGCACCAATCAAGGGCATGTAAACGACACGTGATCACGTCTTCGTATTTATAGAGCGCCGTAGATATAACATAAAGTACCATTTAACTTTAAACCGTTACTTTTAATATTCCATCTTTAGTATACATTTATATATTAATTTTCATAGCTACATATACAAGAAATTCTTCTTGTAGCAATTATTTTTCTTATCTAATTCAAAAGTATAGTCACCAATATTGAATATACACTTGTTATTTTTGTTTAATTGAGGTGATATTTCTTTTTTTTTTGGTTTCCCGTTCCGAGTTTTCTCAATAGGTACAGCGGGGAGGAGAGCAATTCGTGGTTATTGGTCGAATCTCACTGAAGATTCAGCATCAGAGCATGGCAATAACTTAACCGCGTGGCGCTCAGCCATTATAACTCACCACGACCCTTCTCCACTGTCTAAAAGCTGGGGGCCGCCATTGTTCCTGCACTAAAGGCTGTACCACCGATTGTGAACTTGGAGATTTTTGTGAACTTAGAGATTATTGTGAACTTGTAGATTTATGTAAATTAGGTTTGTATTTGTGTGAGAACTGAGCGTTACACATATCAGTAAATTATGTTGTTTCTTGATGACTTGGTCCGCAAACACATCAAAATCGCACGAGGATCGCTAGAGAAACATGTACACCTGGCAACATTCCAGAAGTATCCCTCAAGAGGCTACCAACAATTACTGTCAAGTCAGCTGTGGCTGTCTCCTCTGGAGTATGAAGGTTATGATATCAGAAATAAATATTGACTGGATTTTTAACTTTTTCTATTAAATATTGAAATAAATCCAGGAAAATTACTGACAAACTCTGAAACCAATATTTCTGACATCCATGAGACTGCTTTAATGTATATTATCACCGAGAAGGTGATTATTCGGGAAGGTAAGAGAATTATTGAATGTTTTGAAATGAACTGCTATAAATGCCTATAACTTTGAATGTTTTCTCAATAGCGATGGCCAGGATACAGTACGATTTATTGATTGATTATGTGCTAGGCCAGTGAAAAGGTTCCTAAAGCCCGATCGATCCCATCAAACAGCCCGAGAAAATCAAGTTACGTACAACTACAGAACTCTCAATATTCCCTGGAACAGCTCGATAAAAGGCTAGGGTCATCGACAACCATGCAGGCATCTAAGCGAGTAAGTAGTATTATAGTTAGCTTGACGGACTAGCATAATAGATGTAGGATTAAAGGTGAAATAACTGACTTTATTTGACTTCTATCTGTTACATGTTTCCATACTAAATTGACATGTAACACTATTTTTTGGAGATACACACAAATCTTGGCCTTTTTTGAATATGCAGTTTTGAATCGGCTGATTTTGTTCTGGTAATGGCTACAAATGGAGATTATTGGCTTTTTTAATACTAAAGTCCATATTTATGCGAAATAATTTTTAATTTCAAATATTTCAAAAGCGACTGTAAAACCAAATAGGTTATGCGAAACAAAATATATATAAAATAAGCGAGAAATGTATTTTATGAAATATATATTTTTAATTCGATATTCAGTTGTTTTGCTGATCCATAAAAAATTTAAAATATTCGTATTTAACATATTTTGCCGTTTTTGAAAATAAAACAGTTATAAGACCTGCTCAATTCTGAAAACTATCTGTTAGTCTGATACCGGGATAGATATCCTTCTTGTTTTTTAATATCCCTCTGATATTGAAATTATCGTTGGCGAATATCCGTTTGCTATATAGCAATATAATAAGTATCTATCCAAATTCGCATTACGCCAATGGCAGTAGTTATTGAATTGAATTATGCAGATAGTTTCAGTTGAGTTTACATCGCCCAAATAGCGCGGCAATAGATTTAGTTTCATAGTAGACGTCACAAGTAATGGTTGTTCCTGCTGTATGTATATTTCCGTTGAGCAAACATTGTCATAAATGTAATGGAACATACTGAGCACTGCCGAGAGCAAAGGATTTATTGTTGCAAATACGAGACTTTAGGCTTAATTGTTAATAGTTGATTTAAATAAGGAGCAATGCCCAGCTTTCATGTTTCCTGAACTTTTTGACGTCCTTCTTCATTTCTTGTAAAATATTGTGAATTACTAAAATGCATAAACTACTAAATAAATATCACGCTGTCCTAAGTTTGAACTTGAACTTGGAAAATATTATGTAAACATTAAGGAGAAATTATAAACAACGCGAGCAGTGAACGGGAGCAAATATGAGCCTTAAACGTGTAACCTTCCGCACATTTTATCATATAATAACGCTAGCGAACCATCAGTTCGGCAGACTTGTGTGTCTCACCTAAAACCAGCTCCTGGGCTGACCACATGGGCGCTTTCAGGTTCTAATCTTTCCTTTTCTCCCCACCCTAACCCGAGCTTGGCTTGATCAGATGGTCGCGAAGTCCGGGGGTTTCATATCTACAATAGTAAAGGTCGAATCGATGATAAATTTGTCAAAGTTCTGAGAAAGATAATGTTCAAAGTAGAATGAGTAGATCAAGCACAGTGTGAACTTTAAGTGATAAGCTGACTATAAATGAAACAAAACACAAACTCTTAAGACAAACTTTATTCATAAAACAGTGACCAAAGACCAAACAATTTATAAATATACCTCAATCGAGAGAACATGCGTACCTTAGTAATTGGGTATAATATAATCTTATTAAGCTTCTGACCAATACATATTGTTAATGTTTTCTCCTTCAGTCTTTGACCAATAGAAGTTGTTATTGTTTTTAACTGAAGTGTTTTCTTTAGAGCAATACAAAAGAAGGCTAAATATTGTGGGGTGTATGCAGTTTGATATATAATACAACATATCACTTGAGACAGCAGCAGCGGGACACCCGATATATGGGAGTAACTGAAAATAATATAAAGGATTATCAAAAGACGATACAGCAAACATGAATAAAACTAAATCTGGGCAATCATATCAATAAACTATGCAACATACCAAAAGTAGGAAGTATAATTCAGGATACAGTATGTGCTACAGAAACCATTCCATGGAACCACAGGGAACAACTGAAAAGTACTGGGAATAATAACATGTCAGCTATGAAAGTTCAGCAACGAGCAATCGATGATGCAAAGATGGATACTTTCGCTGCAGCTTTCAGAGAATGCAATCTAGCCACCAAGAAGTAGTGGACAACCCAAAAGAAAGAAGCTAAAATATCAGAGTAAAGTATAATATATTTTGTATTTATTAGTGTTACATAAAATTGGGATCAAAATGTTATAATTCAAGGATCAACATTAGTAGGTTGGACGCGTCCTAAACTAGCAATTATTCGAATGGGGAATAAGCATATCACATTAAAAGCGAACGAGATGGCATTACAATGCAAAACTCAATAATTCATAAAAAGTCGATAAATTGTATAAACGTTGATTGACTAATAGGCGCCTATTAGCCAATCAACGGTATAAATTAACATTGTTAAAAATAATTGTAGAAATAGGTTGATTAAACTTCAATGTTGATATTATAGGTAAAATTTTAAAAGACAGGACCGTCTTTATAGACAAATAAGTTTAACAAATTTTTATATTATGGATATAGCAATAAGAATTAAGGAACTATGGTTAATAATATAAAGACAGGACCGTCTTTTGAAAGTTATAGATAACAAATGTATATGATGCTAAAAAGGAATAAATTCTACACGCTATTTTGTTATTTCGAAAATCTAGAATTAGATTTGTAATATTCTCAAGACAATGTAGATAGATAGATAGATAGTTTATTTGACTACGTTTTATAGAACTACAATTGCAGCAGGTCAACATAGTACTTAGAAACTAACAACAATAAAATGTACTTAAGACTAATCTAACCTAACACATATAGTATGTAAAGGACGAATTACCTAGATTGTAAGACAACGTTTAAGTTCATTGGTTTATGGTACAAAACAAAATAATTAATTAAAAAAAAATAAAAAGTATTTAGTTAAGAAGCACATTCATTTCTTGAGATTGCATCCATGTACTCATTAACGGGGTAAAACGCGTGTTTTATGAGGGAGTCTTTAATATCAGCTTTAAATACGTTAGACGAAAAATTTTTAACCAACACTGGGACGGCGTTTTAAAAAAGAAGTTATAAAGAATTTTGTGACGATTTATTTAATCGATACCTTGGTGGTCTCCTTAGTTCTGCCGAACGGGTTTTATAATTGTGGTACGACGAATTTAACTTAAATTTATATTTATTTTTATGGATATCCAAAAGTTGGTGAAATATGTACAATATTGTACAATGACGGTAATGTCATAATTTTCAAATTATTAAAGTGTGGTTTACAATGGTCCCCGAAACTAGCACCAGCAACCAAGCGGACAGCCTTCTTCTGCATTCTAAATATAAATAAAGCATAGGAATACTGACTCTACAAGACAACTCAATAGGATATGTGAGAATGGAACAAAGAATAATACACAGTCCAAAGTGAATGACGACTCACCATTACCCGCATCTTTCTGATCAAAAAAAGCGAGGACGAGAGGCTACCCATCAGGGATGAGGCATGTGCACTCCAATTCAGATGATCATCTAAGCGCAGTCCCAGGACATTAACACTATGTCAATAGGCAGTACCAGTTGTGGTAGAAAAAATTATTTTCTGAGTCTCATCATTATTAAGTTTTAAACAAGTTTGGGTAAACCAACTCTCAACTCTAACTTTACTCTCATTCATTCCACTCCTCAGACTCTCCCGAGATTTAGCTCTGCATGAAAATGTTGTATCATCCGCATAGCAGACACTCTTGCTAAGTAAAAGGTATGCAAACAGATCATTAATATATACTAAAAAGAGTATAGAACCCAAGACAGATCCTTGAGCACTCCACTTTCCACAGGGCACACTTCAGATATTTCACCATCCAAAGTAACACACTGAGTTCTAAATGTTAAGTAAGAACTTAAAAGATTCTGGGGAAGCCCTCTGATACCATAGCGTGATAATTTGTCAAGTAAAAGTTGATGGGAGACACAGTCGAACGCCTTGCTCAGATCACACAAGGTTAATTCTACATGTTCACCTGCTTCAAGGCCCTCGACCATATCCTCCATAACCCTGGCAACTGCTTGAACTGTGGAATGATTCCTACGGAAGCCAAACTGTGAGGAATGTAAGGCATTAAATTTTTCAGCTTACTTTTGATAATGGCCTCAAATATCTTTCCAAAGAGAGGAACTATAGATATGGGACGATAATTCTCAGCTAAGTCCGCATCACCCTTCTTAAATATAGGGACTGCCCTAGCTATCTTAAAGGGGTCTGGAAATTTACCCCGACTAATACACAAGTGAAACAGGTGAGTTAAAGGTCTCACCAAACACAGGCTTATCTGTTTAAAAATATTAGTATTTAAATCGTATATATCACAGCTGTTAGACCTCTTAAGATACCTAATGGCAATCATGACATCACTTTCTGTGACCGGCAAAGGCACAAATGATTGTGGCAGGTCTGGAATATCCTTTAATAAAGCATTCTGCAGTTCACCATTGACAGGAAGTTTCTTTACAATTTCTGAGGCTACTGATACAAAATATGTATTAAAATTATTAATTGATATATTATTGTTGATTTGTTTTTTTATTGCTGCTCATTTCTTTCAGAATTTATAATTTTCCATATATCCTTACACTTGTTTTGGGAATTACAAATATATTGTTCATAGGCCTGTTTTTTACTTAAAACAATAGCCCCCCTATATTCGGAATGCAATATCTTGTACATATCTCTATTCAGAGGATTTGACGAATTGTCAGACAAAAACTTAACTGTGCACAGGGCCCCCTCTTACCTTTTAAATCATGATTAAACGATCTCACCGGTGGTCCACCTTCAGTAACAGTACTTAAAGGAAAACTTTCACAAATTAATACCTGACACTTGGTCGGTAAAAATTATAAATTCTACACAATCAGACTCACAAAAAGCATCCCAGTCTATACATTCAAGTCCATTTCTCAAACGCGCAATACCTCCTGATGTAATTTTTCTAATTTTACGTCTTTGGACTACGTGGTCAACTTTTACTTGCACAGTAATAAATTGACCATAATGACCAGAAAGACATGGGTCAGAAATACCTGCCCTAAACCTATCCCGACTTATAGTTGTTAAGATATTGTCAATTCAGCTCCGAGAGCCATTGAAAACCCTCATGTCATCCGTTACTGTAGGAAAAAGACCATAGCTGTCCATTGTACAGATCAAATCAGACAGAACGTGTGAACTTCCCTTAAAATCTATATTGAAATCACCAAGTATAAAGATACTGTCAAACTTATGAGACAAATAAACCAAGAGCTGGTCAAAAACTGCAAAAACAATTTACTATTGCCAGAGCAAGACCTGTACACAGTGACTATTACCTCCCAACTGGAAACATCTACAGCACAGAATTCTGCATATATCTCTTTCCAGTAAGATTAACATCTATAGACTTACATTTTACATTATTTTTTGCAAATATGCAGACACCTCCATGAATGTGCTCTTTCCTACAAAAAAGGATATTAATTGTTAATTATTTACATTAATAGAGCTTAGTGTATCAGATGCACACCAGTGTTCACTAATACATACAAAATTATAACTAGAGTTGATTAAGAATAGTGACAGTTCATCAATCTTAATATTGATCCCCTGTATATTAATATGAAATTCGATGCTTTCGCGATTTAAATTTTGACTAGGAGTTGATATTTTTAAACTCCTTCCTTCTCGTTCCTTTTGAGGCGAAAAAACTTGTTTATTTTAGCACCTTCGGCCCATATTGTTGGGTCCATGAAAGTACCCGCACTGCCATGAAAGATACCGACCTTAAAAGTATCTGTCTGGGTATTTAGAGTCCAGTCTCTCATATGTGGCTTCAGCAAACAATGTTTTTAGATAAACTACCAGGTCTTTTTCAGAGATGTTTGAATCCAGTTGATACACATGATAATATGAATAGCTAGGAACTGCTTTAAGAGCTGCACCAATCAACCCAGTTCCTACCATGGTTTGACTCCTATGCTTTTTCCTGCCATAGGAGACCTTATTCCAACCGCTTTCATGATTT
>MU191165.1:25581-37644 GCA_016904865.1 Pissodes strobi | reverse complement strand
CTATGCAGAAAGCTCTCGATCTTAGTATCAGTGTTCCTATTACCTTCTGAATACCATGCACTTTTCCCGTGACTATACAAATAACATGCCGACTTGTATAACAATACCAACTTCCAATCCTGTTGTGTATTCAACAATTCTTGCATCCATCTCCATTAGTCCATTATTTTCTAAGAAAACATAAGCAAGAAGGCACAAAAGACGAGAGTGCTTATACAACCTCCGGAAGCATGTCTTAAGTATACTTCGAAATACGGTATATTTACGTTCGAGTCTCTTTAATATTTAAGCTGATTTGAATATATTACCGAGTATATAGTGATCAAAACTTATTAACAGAAGCCTGATATTGGGTTTGATGTTTTATATTTTCCTTATATACCTATAAAAAATAATACGTAATGATGTTTTGATAAATGAGTAGTGGGAAAGATAACAGAAATAATATAAACCTAATTAATTAAAAGTTCTTTTACAATTATTGAGTTATAGCTGATAATTTTTAGGGGAAAGAGTGAGATATTCTCATTCCAATTTATGACTATGTGCATTTGTTTTTTTCTTTATTAAGTTTGTGCCGCTCTTTCGCTAGCTGTTTGTGAATCCATAAGAGGACCTAACTCAGTATTTGAATTCTGGTCCATGTACAGGATGATCCAGATAACTCTTTAAATGGAAATATCTCTATTATTCTTGAAATTAGAAAAACACCCGCGACAATAATTGTTTGGTTTTATCTGCTATTACAAGTGCATTTGTTTTGATAATTATTTTATTTTTATTTATTTATTTCATTTAAATACAATTATCACTTCATTATAGTAATTCAAACTCATTAGCAATTAATACATATAATCGACTATTACCAAGGAGCTAAGTAAATTTTAGAAAAACTCCATACATTTATCATTATTTTTTACAATGAACAAAATACTTTGCTTTTTAAATAAATGCCTCGGTTTAATCTGTCCGGCTTCCCAGGCATAAGATTGTAATATAACATTTTGGACCTAAGTAATTAATAAATCAATGACTGATATTTGTAATACCAATAGGTAGCTCCAGGTGTAAATTAACCCTATTCTTGGTGTTATGAGAGTGACTAACTAGGTTCAGTAAATAAAATAGGGATCTAACATTAAATTATATAAGTTTGCTCATTATATAATAAGGATGTTGAGTTCAGCTTAATTACTTTTAATAGTAATTAATGGTTTTAAAGCATTTCAGTGCAGGCCAATTCAAACTGGCAAACCATATCTTATTAATGATCCCACAAGGGCCTTATAAACTGTTGCTAATAATTTTTTGTTTAAAATTTCCCGTAATATAAAACATTTATATATTAATTTCCTAATATTCGAGGTAAGCCGAGCACATATTCGTTCCATCTAAGTTCTCTATCAATTATAAGCCCAAGGTATTTAATTGAATCCACCGTCGCAACCAAGCAATCATCATCAACAACAAGTATATCAAAATGTGGGCGATTAGCAGAGGTCAAGGAAGAGGCAATAAATTTGTTTTTTTTACATTCAGTGTTAATTTAAAAGTTTTAAGCCATAATCCTCGAAATACCCCTCCAAGCAAGCAACTTGACCTCTCCCCACAACGGTCTATGGAATATTATTGCTGTGTCATCAGCATATTATACCGCAATGCCCCCCGTTAACTCAATGTATGTCAAAGAACTTATGCAAGTAACAAACAGGAGCGGTCCCAAAACTGTGCCATGTGGCACTCCAATCTTAACACTTAAGGATTCGCTGAACTCATTATTTATTCTAACAATTTGTTTTTTTTCTGCAAATAGCTCGCAAAGACATCCAACACGATGCTACGAAACCCGGCAAGAACAACCAATAGGGCGTCATGTTACCGCGTATCAAATGCCTTGGCAAGATCCAAGAACACTGCTAAACAGGATTTGCCTAAGTGGTTAATATCATTTTTGTGGGTTTATACAGGGCCTCCGCCTTATCTTTACCATTTACAAAGCCAAACTGTCGACCTGACAAAATATTATTTTTCAGAAGAAACCGTTGGAGATCAGGCATTTTCATAAATTTTGGCAAAATTATTAATGCCACTTATCGGACGAGAGTTATTTATTTTAGTGGGATCTCCGGCATTGAAAATGGTGGTAACAATGGCCACCTTTATATATGAAGAAACAATTCCCGTTGAGAAAACTCGATTAATAATGATTTAGTGGTTTGATAAATGCCAGATGAAACTCTATTATTTAAATATGCTTGTCTGTACCAGGAGAACAGTTGTTCTTTAGAGAATGTATATAGCCTATAATCTCTGCATCTGTAACCGGGTTTAAAAACATAGAATCAGTGATATTTGGTTGAAGGTGAAAAGGGTTCTTAGCATTTCCAATTTTATTAAACATCCTCATACCGATCTTATTTAAAAAAATATTACAGTAATCTGCCATATTTATGATATTTTTTTTGATCTGTGACTTCAGCCAATATTTTATAGATTTTTTTAAAATCTTTTGAGTTCTTTTATATCTATATTAATATCACCAACCAAGATTTCAATTTTACCACACACTATTTGATAAATCGTCCTCTAGAATCTAGATCATTCAGAAAGAGATATCCCTTCAATTTCAAACTTTAATTTTGTACGAGTTACATTTCATGTTCTTAATTCAGTATTATTAAATTCCACATTAAATCCCATTTTGGTAAAAATTAACAGAGCATCGTTTTAATTAAACCTTGCACTATTTTAATAATTTGCAAAGCCTTTGATGTTAAAAGAAGCAGCATCCTGCACCTTTCATCATTCACCTAATATTATTATATCATTATAATTTAATTTATAAATATGTAAAATGGCTAGAATATTTCAAAGTTTTCCTGTATGCTGCGCATGTTTATATGTAGTATGCTTAGTTCTTTGTGAACATATCAAAGTGTGTTAACAATTCAAAAAAGTTTCTGCCAATTTACAACTCACTGCCAAGTGTGTCAAGCTGATTTAATAAATTTACTTCAGTAACCACCATAGTAATTTTTTTTACCTTTTATTATGTCGAGTAAATATTTGTAAAGGTATGATTCCGCTTGTGCGTCGGACGCATGCAGTGGCTGCATGCAGCGGCAAGTGGTTTGTCTTGTGCGGCGGACTGCTCCGTCGCAACAGCGGCTGCAGCGGCGAATTATTCGACTGCTTGGTGTAGCAGTCAATGCAGCGACATCGTACGTTCTTCACCTGTTCTTTATATTTATTACTAATTTTTAACGTCAAATTGGGCGCCGATAAATTTACAAGGGATCAAGAAATGATGCTAATTGAAATAGTATCACGCTATAAATCGGTATATGACGCATCTCATGCAGATTACAAAAAAAAGTGTAAAAGATAGGTGCTTTCGTTACTTCTGCGTTTGTACGTTGAGTGTACAGCGTTCCTTATCTTTTTTTTATTGTTTTATATGTACTTTCAAATTATTTCGTGTTGTCCTGCCTCCAAATTCTGAAGCGCAAGTATTACCCCATGACAGTTAAAAACGCACTGTTCGGTACTAGATGAACCATTAAAACGCAACGTCGAATGCATGCAGTCGCTGCATGCAGCCACTGCATGCGTCCGACGCACAAGCGGAACCATGCCTTAAGGACACTCGGAGTTATTGGCCTCATGAAATGTACTGTACTTTGTTTTATACTTATGGTTGTATTCTACACAGTTCAAACACTTTTTAGATAATCTCGGACGCTCTTTGACGTCATGTTCACCCATGCAGATAGTTTTATTGGTGCATTCGATATTCTTGTGATAGTAGTGTTGACACTTGAAACATTTTTGCACCGTGATATCTTCAAATGCTCTGTAACGCTCCCACTCAATATAAACCCTTTTCTCATTTATACATCTAGAACTATTGTTCGGCTATCACTATTTTTATGTTTCTTAATATTGGTCACTGTGAAGTCATCATCGCGAGAATTAATTTTGCTCCCTCAAACACATTTCAAAGTCTTCTTTTGACAAAAACATTTACAATCCATATTCTGGGTTTCCATAACTTAGTTCTATATATTACATACTCCTGGTTTAAAGTTCTTTTAGCTTCTTTTTGCAGCTTAATAAGCTCACTACCACTTTGGCTTCTAACAACCATTCTACCCTTTTTCGTAAGCCTTGCTTTTTAATTCCAATTTTCAGTTCTGGTGGTTTTATTGGTTTTTGCAAGTCTTCTTTTGTCTTGTTTAAAGCAGGCTTCTTGCTTTGAGCATTTTCGATATCTTTCAGTTTCTTTGCTCATTCATTATTTTGTAATGTCATATTTTGAACAGTTTGTTTAAAATTTCCGAATCAGTGTTTTTTGCCTTTTCAATAATTTAGTTTTTAAACTCAGTAAATTCTTTTTTAATATACTCTAGAATTGCAATCATAGTCGGAATTTTAACCAGCATTTGTTTGCATTTTTTCACATACAAAGAACAACAAACGCTTTTGAAAACACAAATTTCTCAAGTTGATAAAAACATACAGTCCTTGTGTGTTTTTGCTTAGCAAGAATCCCATTCATAAAAGTCTTTATCGTTAATATCTCTGGTACATTTAAAACGGTTTTCATTCCCGTCCATGGTTTAAAGAATTCCATCAAGAAACGTGGCAACGTTGCTGCAAATATTTCAGTTCTCCACACCGAAACAAAAACAATCTAGTGTTAACGACATTTTTTTTTTACCACAAGTATCGGTTCATGTTATTCACATGCGAAAGTTGTCCACCATATATTAATTTAAAACCGTTTTCAAGATTTAATACCCAACGAGACTTTTAATTTTTCTAAAAATCTGCAAGATGAAGGCAACGACGACGAGCAAGGTTGCAACATATACATAGCGTTTAAAAAAAATTAAGGCACATGCCAACTTTGCGAGAATATACCACATTTGGTAATGGTTCTGAATGTTCTATTAGATTCTGCATATTTTTTGTATAATAATCATGTATCAAAACTTGTCGGTTTTCGCAATATTGACGGTTTTAAAATTACTAAATACTATGATTTTGCCATATAATTGCTTATCTATTTAGAGACCTGGGCCCTATTACACAATGCTTACAATTGTAACAAGTCTACAAGTTACAAGTAAATGGCTTGTACCTACAAGTAACCCTATTTCCTGTAACACAATAATACTTCATACACTTGTAGCTACTAGTGAAATATTCTACACTTGTACATTTTCGTTCTTACAAGCGCACAATATTTAAAAATGTTTGCGGCGAAGACTGGATCAACCCGTAGATGGTTCAAGAATGGACTTTTTCTTTCAATAGGCCGAAGCCGTTTTCTATAATGCGCCGAGTGCTTCTATGAGCTCTGTTGAAAGTGGTCTGAGTTGGGTTCATCGGATCGTCATAATTTGGTGGAATTAACCATTCGCGTAAGGGATATGCGGAATCTCCAAGAATCATAGCATTTCCATTTCCAACAAAGAACTGTTACGAAGTATTCGCGCATTGTGTCAGCTTCCGGGCCAATTTGCACTTATATAATAAAATTTTAAGTCAGGTATACACACTGCCATGCAATTGATTGAATACTTATCATGGCCGTCGACGTAAGCGGGTTCGTTATTCTTGGGGACATCGTTATTTATGAGGGTTCCATCTACAGCTCCACAAACTTCTGGAAATCCCGCCAAATTATGAAAGCGTTCTGTCACGTGCACTGTATTGTTGGGCCAACGAATCACTGCATCATATTTTATTTCGTTTACGGCAGCAATAACATCGTGAACACATCTGCAGACGGTAATATTTGACACTCCATGCATGTCACATACCCCATGGTATTGCCCTCCGTTTCCAAACTATTGCAGAACAATAAGTAGTTTCTGTAATGGTGACAAGCCTTACCATCGAATCGTTTGATAAGTCATTGCTTGACCTATATCTTGAAGAAGGCTTTCACACGGTTCTCGATTGAGGCTGAACCTTTCCACAAGTTCTCCGTCTCTCAGCATTTCAAGGTTTATTCTCCCCCGATACCGATACACTGCACTGGCATTTTTGTCTCGATTTTGGTTGTCACTATAGGAATCACTTGACCACATATCGACAGCAAAATGATAAGTTCACGGTGAAAGACTTAACTACATTGAATCAACCCAGCTTTCAAGATAGGTAGAAAATTGTTTACAATTGTTGACATTTCCGTAACACAACTGAACAAGTGTGGTTGTTGTGTTATGGAAACAAACTACAACTGTACAAAAAGTTCCGTAATTACCAGTGCCCCGCTTGTAACTACAACTTACTTTATACAGAAAATCTACACTTGTATAATTTATTTCCACAATTGTTGGACTTGTAGCATTTGTGTTATAGGCCCCTGGTTACCTGCAGATAAAGGTTTATTTTTCACATGCCATGGCATTGAGGTTTTAAGTTTGTTTTATTGATTCATCTTAGTTTTCAGCTAATATTACATTACTTCCATTAAAAGGATTATCTGGGGCGTTGCATGCGAGTTTGAAAATAAACTTCGCAATGTATTCGCACACGAGAAATTCGTTAATTTTAAAAATGTATATCAAATCGATTGTACGACTGTAAACATTCGTGAAGTAAAGAGTAGAATTTTCGCTCAGAACTATCAGCCTTCAAACGCAAGATATTTGATCATCGATTTCTATATAACTATGCTAAAAAAATTAACAGAACAATTATATTTATTTATTAATAATATATTTATTATTAACAATAGAAAGCGAAAAAGTTGAATTATGGCATTCTACCGCAAACCTTTTTCGATGCACGGAGCTACATCAGCGTATCACGCGATTGAAATGCAAACGTTCCTATCGTTTTTCATAACACGGTTAAACTATCCGTGTATTAAATCGATAGATGGAGCTTCCATATAAGTGCTGGTTTTACTTATACATAAGAATTCATTCAACAACTTACTCCACCTTCTGCGATCTCTTACACGTATAGAAAAACCTTATGTATATGAGTAGTCGATAGCGGATAATTTTAAGGAACGTAATATTTTTTGCCGAATTCTGCATACCTTAACAGGCAATGAATGCAAAGTCAGAAAATACATATTTACATGGAAAATTAGTATCAAAATTAGCACAAAAATTGTATATCTATGCATAGATTTTCTCCTCGTGATGTCCGAAGGATAGGCAATGCCTTTTGCCTACATCGTATGCACACCACTGGTATAAGCCACTTAAACCAAACGATTATGGAACAATTATTTCTAGCATGATCGGCATTTTAGCTATATCAACTGCATTCTATTTGACGCTTCTCTTACATTATATATGAAACGGTCAATTATTAGTTTATTTTTGCGATACCAATTCGGTCCGAAGGGCTCTAAGCTCCTAAAGCGATCTTTGTAAAGATAAATATAAATATATTTTTAGCTCATAACATATTGACCTTTTACAGCTTGCTACGACTTTCAGTTATGTTGCGCTAACTTTAAAAATAAACAGAAATATTGCAAGTGTATGATGGATATCTATAAGAAATATTAAATACGAAAATGCGAGCCAGAATATGTATGCAAATATGCATGTATTCATGTGCAAACTTTAAAGTCTTGAAACTTACTTTCATAAGCCTTTAAAAATTCACCTTAGTTCTCAGTTATTCTGGAAAATGCGCTAATTTTGTCGGATTTAACGATGATTAACAACGAACATTTTAAAAACCCCATCTTAGTATTAATTATTGTAGTTCATCATTTTCATAAAATAATAATACTAATTAGTACACTACTTTTAGATGCTTCAAAATAATTTAATAAGATATTTTACTCTACATATGTTTTGGCTTGATGAGGGCTTTATCAAGAGTAGGTACATGAATAATACTACAATCTAAATCTTTATACCCTACTAAACCGCCTAACCGTAGTTTGTTTTAGTGCACTGTCAATTATGCAGGTGTTGAAAGAGCAGGTCGGTTGGTCGTTCGTATTTAAAACGTCTGTTTTTTGTAACTTTTGGATTTCTAGGTACTCCAAAAGATTCAGCCTTTTGCTTTTTGTTTCGGTGTATAGAAGTTTGACATTATTCGTATCTATAAAATGGTTATTTTCTCTACAATGTTTTGCGAAGCCAGAGTTTTTAATATTATGTAAAATCGATTTTTTGTGTTCTTTAATCCTAATATTTATGTTTCGACCAGTTTGTCCTACGTATACAGCTTCACAGTTCACACAATTTATTTTGTAAACACCAGATTTAGGTTGTTTGTTAATTTTGTCTTTATTGTTTATTAATCTTCTCCCTAGATTGTTCTTATTAACCTGAATTGTTTTACAGCCAAATTTATTTAATTTTTTTGAAACTTTATCTGTAATTCTGGGAATATTTAATCTCCGTCTCTTTGACATCATCCACGCCCAACTCACCTATTTTTCTCGGACAAGAATCCGGACTGGGTTTTATGTATAGTGTGTTCTACCATTTGTGTACCTTGCGTTATTCCATTTGTATTTATTTTATAAAATCTAAAATATAAAAAATTTATATTTAAAAACACATCACTGAATTTGAAACTCACAAATATATCACACAGCTAATATGCGATAGCTAGAGTCTTGTTTAATAGTATTTTCGTATTAATATAATTAAATGTGTGTTTGGAGTCTCATGTTTATGTAATGGTGTTGATGCGTTCTTTGTGTGTTTCTGTCCCATTCAATCTGTTTTTAAGAAGTTGACTAGTCATTCCAATATATTTTTTCGGACAGACTGTGCATGGAATCCAATAAAAAACATTTGATTTTTTCATAGCAGGTTTTTTACTTTTAAGAGCAGTGAACAACAAATTAAGGCTTTGTGACAAGTTACCATATTGTGCTTGTCTAAAATATGTTTGATTCTTTCTGACAGGTTATTTGTGTAAGGAAGAGGTACGCAGACTTTTTTGTTCTAGTTGACTTTCGTTTTTCCTATCGTTAGATGGAAGTCTATTATAAAATTTGTATGAATTTTTTTTAATGATTTTGTCAGTATCTTTCTGAAGTTATTTTGATGGAGAATATCCCTTACCTTTTTAAATGCTTCTAGTCTAAATAGCGAAGATGTCAGAGCGATAGAACGGTCAGTCAAGCCTATGATCACACTGAGTGATTATAGAAAGAAAGTTTAAATACCTACCAGACGACGTTGGTTTTGTATAACACAAGTTAATATTTTATTATTGTCTCGTATAAGGGTCATGTCTAAGAAGTCAATTTTTGCTCAGGACAATGAGCGAAACGTCAATGGAATAACGCGGAATAATTTTTCCAGGAACCTAAACTCAAAAAAACTTCAAAAATATATATGAAAGATGGTTCAAGAAAAATGTTAAAATTATATGCAGTAAGGGTGGAAGATATTATACACATCCTTAAGAATGACTGTTTCGAAGAAATCAGAAGAGAATATGGTCCCCAGTTAGCAGTGACGCTACCGGTGTTCAACCGCGTCCGAAAATATTTGAACACGGTCGGTCCCTCGACTTCCTCTCTACGTCACTGCCAGTTAGAAGACCAAATGAAAGAGATATCAAGGACCTACAATGAATGGCCAACGCAAAAAAACTACGAGATTGGAGATATAATTTTAAAAACTAAATTTAAACTCTTAAATTTGTCAATTACACAAGCTACAAAAAAATTATCTGAATTATTTATTAATAGGAAAGGTTAATTATTATATTACACAACACTTACCGACTTAGAATTTTTCGTAAAATGGAAATTTCGAAAAATACACAGGGTATTCGAGTTAAAATATCGAAGTTGACACTGCTCCAGGTTAAACCGGAAATGATAATAAGATGTCTTATTGTGTATTATTTTATAAGAAAATTAATATGATCGCCTAACTAACACAAACTGACACATCATAGTTCTTGGTGAAAATATAAATTTAATATCACTTCTGGTAATATCAGAAGGGCGATGAATGTTCTCATGCTACTAACACGTTCTTCCAACCTATTTATTGATATTTAGAGAAATTAGTAAAAAGGAAAAATATTTTGTTGTTCCATATTAGAATATAGAATTGCAAAGTTAAATTAAACCTTACACGCTACAGTTAACACTGGCATGCGGTTAATAGTTATTTAAGCAACAAGTGTGTAAAGTGACCCTTTTTTATAAATGAGAATATTGTCAACCCCATGAATAAAAAAGGGTACTTTACACATGAGTAGGCATACAAAATTTTTTCCACTACCGAGAAATATCAAAAAATTTAAATATTATTAACTTGCTTTACTTTAATTTCTTACAAACTAATGTGTAAAATAAATTATTTACGCATACGCACTGCACTAAATGTCAAAAAATGTACTTTATGCACTAGTGCGAAAAGTAATTTATTTTACGCACTGCATAAAAAGGTATATTTTATGAATCCTAGAGAGTGCGTAAAGTGAGTATTTTACGCACGGTAGTAAAAAAAATTATTTTAGGATAATATTTTATTAGTTCTTTCTTTTCTCAATTAGCTTTAATTGAATAAGCATGTTATGAAAATAAATAAAAATTAAAAATGAGTGTATTTTTCTATTTTGTGTTCAAAATGATTCCATTTCGACAAGCAAAGGAGTGTCGAAAAGACCTACTTTTGATGACGGATCGCTATGACATCAACAAAATTGTTCAATGACAAGGCCCACTAGCAAAAAATTCGACACAGCTTTATATGGAATTTCAACTAATAAAGACGTCAAAAATGACAAGATGGAAGCGCAACTACTGACCGGGCCTGGAATAAACTAAAGTTTTTCATTAAAAAATCTGAAAGCTAGAAAAAACGGTATAAAATACACGTTTTCAACGACATTTAGCGCACTCGCACGTGCTCGTGTGAAAAAAAATATGGTCTTTTAAAACTAGTAGTGAAAAAGGCTTTGCTATTGAAAGCCTGTTCATTTCCCAGTTCATTTTTGTCCAATGTACCCTATATCCAAGCAACCACTTCAGTCGGTTTTAGTCGACGCATTACTATCTCTTCCAGCGATCTACTAAGCCAAATCGTGCAGAATGCTTTCTCTCTCACCTACTCCGCGTTTTCCTCCTTTCAACCAATTCGCGAATACTTCCGGTGAAGTCATATGTGTGGTATAGTTTGTTTGTTAGAAACTGCGAGTCCTATTATTTAAGCAAGGCGAAATATTCTTTTAGTCGACTATTTGAAATTGAAAATTGAAAATTAATTTGAAATTTATTTAATAAACGTACTTGCGGATGTTACTAATGAACCTAAGAGTAGTGTGATGCATATTGTTGATTCTTGGAAAGTGCCAGACACAGGCAGTTCAATACATAACAATTATGGCAACAACCGTAATAACTTAAGCAATGCCTCTATTAATTCGGGTTTTTGTATCCGCGTTATCCTTAGCTCAATCTGGGGGATGATGCTATTTACATGATGTCATTTGAATGTCCAGTTTCTGACAACTAAAATAGTTTTAATCGCAGAATCCTCTTTATTTTATTCCGCTAATTAACGAACTCTCAGACAAAAGTCTCAGTTGGCTCCGAGATTATTGATAAAATATATATGCCTCCCATTGAAATTTTGGGAATTCTATCCTAAAATGAGACATAAATATAACATATATACATAATATATTTTATTATCAGCAATACTTTATAGAAAAAAAGTAGGTACAACATAAATCGTGAACTATTAGTTAGTCCTATTTTCAGAGTCGATTGACTGAGAGCTGTTGGTATTCATCAGTAGGGAATTTACTGAAAGGTAAAAGTAAAAGTTTCTGTCTCCAGAAAAATTAACACCGTTTTTTAACATGGAGAACAACTTGCTGGCCTGTAGAGACATTGAGGGATTGATGTTTGCTTTAAATGTAGCCTATGATCCAAAATTAAATGAAGGGTAAAGGCTGAGTGCATGTACGAAACATAGCAATGAAACACCTTGTATATCATGCAAATTTTAATCCAAAAGGAATCATGAAGAGCGTAACAGAGCGCTTTCGGTCGTAGCCATCATCAGTGTTACCTGAAAGTAAGTAAAAGAACCC